>CM070036.1:142896729-142910147 GCA_036250615.1 Ptychadena robeensis | reverse complement strand
ATATATATATATATATATATATATATTATAATTGTGTGTGTGTGTATATGATTCTTGTGTGTGTGCGTATATTTATATATGAATATTATTCGTGTGTGTATATATAACCATTGTGTGTGTTCTATGGTTTATATGTGTGTGTTTGTATTGCAGTAAGACAGGGGATCAATACCAGGACATCCCTGTGCTGCTGTATCCCTGGTGCCTGTTTAAAATTGTGTGTACAGTTGTCATTTCTTGTGCATCCCTCTCCTTTGTGCCTGGCTCAGCTCTGCTGCTGGGGCTTCTCTGCTTGTGACAGTAAATCACAATTTCCAGGGTAGCTCACTGGCCTTCCCTGTTCCTCTACACAGAGACAGTCCATCTAGCAGATTATAAAATAAAGGAGAGGACCCCTCCGACCAGCCCCAGCGTGCCAGTGGGGTTACTGTGTGGTCACCCTGCCATGTGTCCATATACTTTGCATAAAGACAAGGAGGGGGGCTCTCTGGCGGGGAGATTTGGGGGAAACCCCTGTTTCAGCTGTTGTTGGTTTTTGGGGGGGGGGGTGTCACATAACTGCTTCTACTGATGATTGAAGTTGCTGACTTGTATTTGTCGGGTGCTGAGAATATGACTTTGGGAACAAGTGGCACTAGCAGCTCATAAACTTGTTCCCCTGTGTATGGCGTGTATATATTCACATCGGTGACCCCGCATTTGTATATTCAGAATATTTTTGGGTTTTAATTGTGAACATTTCAATATTCAAGACCAGAATTATAGATTTTATTTGACCTTACAATGTTGAAGAAGGGGCTAGACCAACAAGGCTTGCATTAGGTCTAATTGCTAGTTCTGTACGTTATAGGTCATATATATTGTGTATACATTTATTTCATCTTGTATACTTTTGTCTGTGTAATTTATAAAATGCAATCCTTTCTTATCTGTTAAACATGCAGCCTGGGAGCTCTGGGATATTGCTCAATAAACGAGGCATTTTCTGTAGCAGGATCCCTGGCTGACAATAGCTGTATAATCTCTGTTTGTATGTCAATGATATATTTCATGGCTCTGTAACTCACATTAACCCAATGTAGCCTGGACGGATTTATAGAGCCCCAGCTTCCTGCTTTTCCCCTTAAACACTGACAGGCCCGTAAAAGGGGTTTCTCTGTTCTCACGTCTCATGTCTGTCTTGGGAAGTTGATACACAATGCCTTTATATAGATACATATAAAGGTTGGTTGTTGCTTTTGATATTTTGTATAGATCTGATATGTGTCATTTGTAAATATTTTTTGTTGTTGTTCCTGGGAAAGGTGATCAGCTTACTTTTGAATAGGATGCCTCGTAATTAATGACAATACCTAGGCATCCTCCTAATGGGCAGATTAGAGTGATCACTATCTGTGGGAGAGGAGGAAATTTGACAGATCAGTAGAGATAAATCTATTGGCTTCACTGTACAAAGCAAGTTTAGGGAACTACACAAAAGCACCAGTTGTGTTAAACTCCATAATGATGTGGTTATACGGATGACATTCATACGTGGAAGCCCTTGTGTGACATAAACTTACAGGGACTGAAGATACAAAGTTTTGTTGAGGTGTCTAGGTATTGTCTACTTTGATCTAGTTGGTAGATTCCTTACATTTTTGGAGAGGTTGGTTAGCATTTAGAGTGTTTATGGAGCTGGCTTGGAAAGTGAGATACAACTTTGTTCCAATGTTATTGTGGCACGGAATTTTTTTTGGGTCTTCTTCTTGAGAGCTTCTGTAGTAGTTGTGGGTTGGTGGGGTTGGCATCTCTATAGAAGGGCGAATGTGTCATGGAGATGGTGGGCAGCCTTGTCCTTTCCCCGGCCGAAAATTGAAAACACAACTTCACTTTAATTCCCCTTGATGGTTTGTTTGCCAAAGCCTTTCATCATTGAACTCCTTTACGTCAGGGACTGTGTGAACTGAACACGTGTTTATATAGGAATATATATATAATATCCTGAGCCGTCAATGGATGAAATGCTGCTTCTCCTTTCTCCTCCTCATTCCTTTATCTCCCGACTATTGCTGTGTCACTTGCGAATCATTCTCTCTGATCTTTGGGTGTCACAGCAAACTTTGATGAAACACTTTTTTCCGTTCATTCTCCGCATCAGTTATTCTTCCCATCGGGTTTGTATATTTTTTATATACAAGTAGCGACCCCCTAGACTGTTGCGGAGTCATTAATAGCCGGCTGTCCCTTTGGGGGTCCCATTCGTAGTCTCCACCCAGAGCCGCCACCCGTGACGTGTAGTTGTCAGATGTACATACAGACGGGGGTCAACACATTTTAAGGACCACTTGTAATTTTCGTTATTTTATTTGGAGAACGGGCACAAATCATTTGCTGTCATTCTGGCTGGGTTAGTAGCGCTGGGGGAGAGGGGTGGAGGTAATGTCAGAAGTGGGGTGGTGGTGGTGGTAGGATCCCCCTGTTCCTGATGTGTAAAGGAGGGGTGGAGGCAGTGTGTGACCCCAGCTCTCCTTCCTTCCCTCCCTCTCAGCTCTTTGTCTGTTCCCTGAACTGTACTGGGCGCCTCTTAGTTTCTGTTCCTTCCCTCTCCTGCCCCCCCCCCCCATACACACACACACTTCAGATCTCTCTGTGATGTGTTTCAATGGATCTCTCCATGTATTCCTGGAAGGGTCCATCTCCTGGTTCTTCTAGTTCTCTGGGTTGGATCGCTGTGGTTCAGCAACTGAGCGATTTACTGTCGGATTTATTGGCCTGTCTTATATTGGGATCTATTGTGGATCTAGTTCATAGATGATCAATCGAGCGATATAGGTGGTGCTGACTAGGTAGAAGTGTTTGATTCTTTTATTTTTATTTTTTACAATTTTATTATTTGCTGTGGTTCACAGCAGGTGTGTAAAAGGGGGTTAAATATAGTTGCCCCTCCCCTGCAGGTATATGCCCCCCACCCCCCTAGCACCTCTGTGTGTCTCCACGCCTGGGTTTCCTCCCCATCTCTGCGGTGGCAGGATGCCAAGTGTAAGTGTAGGTTGCCATAGTAACGGGAGGATTGCAGCTCTGGCACCAGCACCCGGCGATGTGCTCCTCTCATAGTGAATATCGTCTAGCTGGCAGATCCTGATGTTGTAGATCATACCTGACCCCTCCAAGTCCATGTTCTCCCCACCCCACCCAGGCTGCCATCTTCTGCCAGCTTGTAGGGGCCACATGGGTCCAAAGACGATGGTTGGGTTGCCTATCACATCGGCACACTGCTTGCGATTTTACGTCATTGCTATGATGTTGTATGACCGTTACCCTAAAAACATCCGATCCACATCCATTACAAACGATGTGTGTACCCGCTTTGTAAATATAGATACGTTATTTCATCCGTGCCCAATATGTCTATCATCCTCCTTGATGTTCTGAAGGACTGAAAATGTCTCAATTAAATTTTACTAAATGTCGGGATCTATGTAGGATCGTCTCTCCTTCTTTTCATTAAATCTAGAAAGCCTGCAGGGTCTGTTCTATATTTCTGGACGCGACTTGTTCAGGAAAGTCTCCAGTGCATTGATACATGGGGCCACGTGTGAATTATTGACTGTGTTTCTTTGCAGAGATTGAGAGAGAGAGAAAGCATTTCCACAAAGCAATCATGCATCGGACGACCAGGATCAAAATCACGGAGCTGAACCCCCATCTCATGTGTGTTCTCTGCGGAGGATATTTCATTGACGCGACCACCATCATCGAGTGTCTTCATTCTTGTAAGTAACAAGCTTCCCTCTGGAGATCCATCGGAAAAGCTGCAGGGATACAGAGCATATCAAACTTACATTGTTATAGGGAACTTGTCCCAGCTGTACCTAACACACATATCTGGTTATTGTGTAGCTATTGTTATATTTGTATTCCTAAATTAATACCATATAGACCAGTGTTGCTGCTTTAAATGTCAGAAGTTGGAAAGTATAATGATGGTTCTATAGAGCTGGTTTACTATGTGAGAGTCCAGTGAATGTGTACTTACTGAGAACAACGAATACTAAATTAATTCTTATTAGATGAGATAAGTTAGAAAAGCTGCAGCGATATAGAGCAAACCATATCAATCTTAAACTGGGAACTTGTCCCAACTGTACCCAACTCGGGTCTCTGTTGTGTAGCTATTGTTACATGTGTATTCTTAAACTGATTCCCTATAGACTAATGTAGCTGATGTCTTTGGTACTCTTTAATGTCAAAGGTTGGAGAGTATAACGATGAATCTATAGGGTTGGTTTAATATGTGAGAGTCCAGTCTTTGTGTGCTTACTGCTAAAATAATTTTAATTTGATTAGGTCAATTAGAAAAGCTGGAAGAATATAGATCTAAGCATATAAAAATTAATCTGTTATAGGGAACTTGTCCCAACTGTACCCAACGCACATCTCTGGTTGTTGTGTAGCTATTGTTGTTTGCATTCTTCATTCCATGTAGACTAGTGTAGCTGCTTTGAATGTCAAAAGTTGGAAAGTACAATGATGGATCTATAGAGCTGGTTTACTATGTGAGAGGCCCCTGAATGTGTTTCCTTACCGATACTAAAATATTTTCTAATTTGATGATTAGTTTAGAAAAGCTGGAGGGATATAGAGCATATAAAACTTAAAGGGAACTTGTTCAACTGTACCCAACACACATCTCTGGTTATTGTGTAGCTATTTTTTATGTTTATATTCTTAAAATCATTCCATATAGACCAATGTAGCTGCTTTGAATGTCAATTGCTGAAGAGTATAAGGATGGATCTATTGGGTTGATATGTGAGAGTACAGTAATTGTGTGCTTACTGAGAACAACAAATACTAAAATAAATTCAAATTTTATAAGATCAATCGGAAAAGCTGCAGGGATATAGAGTGCACCATATCAAGCTTACTGTTATAGTGAACTTGTCCCAACTGTACCCAACTGTGTGTAACATCTCTGGTTGTTGTGTAGCTATTGTCATGTTTGTATTCCTAAAATCATTCAATATAGACTAATGTAGCTGCTGCCTTTTGTATTCCAAAACTTGGAGAGTATATTCATGCATCTATAGGGCTGGTTTACTATAGAGTGCTGACAGACTTAAACTGTTATAGGAAACTTGTACCAGCTGTACCTAACTCACATCTCTGGTTGTTGTGTAGCTATTGTTACATTTCTTTTTCATACAGACTAATGTAGCTGCTGCCTTTGCATGTCAAAAGTTGGAGAGTATAATGATTGAGAGGCCAGTGAATATATGCTTACTGAGAACAACAAATACTTAATCAATTTGAAAAGCTGGAAGAATATAGATCATATCAAACCTAAACTGTTGTAGTGAACTTGTCCAGCTGTACCAAACAGATCTCTGGTTATTGTGTAGCTATTGTCATGTTTGTATTCCTAAAATCATTCTATATAGGCTAATGTAGCTGCTGCTTCTAACGTGTAGTCATAGAGTATCCTGTATATGTACTGTACTCTGGAGGAGGACTTTGTCAGTGCCTCTGGAACTACCAGCATAACATGACTATAGACGGGATTTACCGGAGAAATAAACTTAGTAAAGGGCATGTTCGGTTGGCAATTAAATATAAATAATTAAATAATTAAAAAAAAATCTTCAAGTAATTTTTTTTGTGATAATGAATTGCCTTTAATTTTATTTCTTATTAAACACAACAGCACTACACTATGTGTGTCACTTTTCCAATTGTACATACACCTGTGTCTTGCTTTTTCATGCTCCTCTCCAAAGGAGAATCTTATTTATTGAAGTGGTGTATAGTCATGGCTTTCTTCTTGTATCCTCTGGTCGTATATGAGATCTGTTCTTGGATGTATCCAAGCTAAATGTGATCTAGCTGGGCCAATATGTGTATCCATCTACCTTATAAATATAATATAGCCCTGATTATATATACTTGTAATTACTAGGCAGCTGGCTGTGTATCTGCCTAATTTACTGAAGGAAATGCATTTCAAGCTAAACATGATATAGTAGTAATTTAGGTAATTTTTTTGTCAAGTGCTGGGCAAAATTCGGTTTAATATCAAACATGAGAAGATTTTATTGACTTAAATCTACTACTTTAGTTTTGAGGCATTTTATATTTTTATCTCATCAAATGTTGGAGTTTAAGGCCAATTTGCCGAGTCCTACCGATCAGAATTTTTTTTTTTTTAAACCTAGTAAATAATGAATGCCTTGCTACCATAGTCTGGCCATGCTTTGTGTTTAAATGTATTAAAGTTTGCATTTATTTTCTTGACTTCTATGCCTATCACTAACACACCGTTTCTCTTGTACAGTCTGTAAAACTTGCATTGTGCATTATCTGGAAACGAGCAAATATTGTCCTATCTGCGATGTTCAGGTGCACAAGACCAGACCCCTGCTCAATATCAGGTAGGCACTGCTCAGCCTTTGTCTATGGACCTGTGATATCTTCATTGTTCTGTGGTCAAAGTCCTTGTCATAAGTCCAACCGCTGAGCATGTTCCTGTTGTGTTTCAGGGCAGACAAAACCCTTCAAGACATTGTGTACAAGTTGGTGCCAGGGTTGTTCAAAAGTAAGTAGGAAAGATAAATCGATATGGTGTGATATTTTTTTTTCCTTCAGAAAGGAGTATTGGAAATCTAAACCGATCTTTGATCTCTTGTAGATGAAATGAAACGTCGCAGAGATTTCTATGCAGATCACCCCACTGCAGCAGGTGAGTAGATATCCTCAGCATGACCGGTCCTCTTTATAGTGATATTTGCTCTACCAATATAGAAACAATTTTATGTTAAAATGTTACCACTACCAATACCAATTGTTTCTACCAATATAGAAACAATTTTATGTTAAAATGTTATACTCGTTGTGTTCATAGTTTTACAACAAAGCAGATTCCGGTTTCCTGGTTGTTTAGTGGTGCTTAGTACTTAATGGTCTCTTTATTTTAGCGGCAAATGGCTCCAATGAGGACCGAGGGGAGGTGGCAGATGAAGACAAACGGATCATTACAGATGATGAGATCATCAGTTTATCCATCGAGTTCTTCGACCAGAACCGGTAAAAAAAAAAAAAAGTTTTAAAAAGTTTGCCGTATATTACCTGCACATATTTGGTTGGAGGTGTACTAACTTTCCTTCTATTCTCAGGGTGGACCGTAAAGCAAACCGAGACAAGGAAAAGTCTAAGGAAGAGGTAAATATTATGTAATCTCCTACTGTGTTATATGTTATGTTAGAGTCTGTAATAGGTGAACCAGGATCTATAGTCGGGTCTGCCTGGGGTTATTGGCAGTTCTTGTGTTGGTACAAAGAAACCGGGAGAGCTCAGAGAATGTCTCCAGTATACACCGGGTAACGTGCAACTTGCTACACATTGTATGGATTTATTTCCCCTTTGCAGATATGGATGAGGATTCTCACTGTTCCGATTAATCAGTTTGCTTATGATACTTCCAATGCACATGGGATCCCCCACAGATGGATAACACCCAAAAAACTTGTTTTCTTTTCCCCTACTGCTCCCTATTTAATTCGCACTTTTCATGTGATACAAAGGTGGGTTGTGGAATTATACAATGTAATACTAAGCATCTGTGTGTACATAATGGATTTATAAAGGAATAATGAACTGTGAGTCCTCATGTTCTGTTATTGGGTGTCCTTGGATATGTAAAATTCCAGGAGATATCTGGTGACCCTGCCCTGATCCACCTATGACATCGTCCCTCAGATATTGCCCCCCCCCCCCCCCCCCCCCCCCCCATGGAAGTTTCATTGTAACAATCTCAGACATTGCATTAGCATCTGAGAAATACTTCCATCCCTGGCCTCCTGTCATGATGGTCCTCCAGCTTTAATACTTTTGGACTCCCCACAAGACAAGCCTTTAGAATATTGAATTATCAGACCTGCCTGTATGTATTCTATTTTTATTTTATTATTAGATTATCTATTTGATTTAATAGCTCATCGGTAGACATTGTATGATCGGTGTGTGTATGTTATCCCTTTCAGGCCAATGACAAGAGGTACCTGCGCTGTCCTGCTGCAATGACTGTAATGCATCTACGGAAGTTTCTGAGGAGTAAAATGGATATTCCTAATAACTTCCAGGTAAGGTCACCCTTTTAAATTGCTTCTATGTATATCCACCAGCGCCAACATTTTATGAAGTTGTGAGAGGTGATTGTACTATGTGTGGTCCTGAGCCCGCGATTCATTGGTCTATAGACGAGCCGTGCTGTACTCTTCAACTCTAGGTTGAAAGGGGCAGAAGCCGGGGAGGGAAGGGTTAACCGATCTTTGTTATTGTAATAGTGACCTCTGATGTGTCTGTATTGTACGCAGATCGATGTGATGTACGAGGAGGAGCCCCTGAAAGACTATTACACGTTAATGGACATCGCATACATCTACACGTGGAGGAGGGTGAGCATCTGCTACCGTTTGCACCAATCCTAAGTTACACCGAGACTGGTCACGTGACGCCTTGTAGAACTTTTTACTGTGCTGCCAGCAGTCAGTACACATGGAAGCATTTAAATAATTAGGACCCTTGTGTGGCCAATCCCCTCTGTTCAAAGTTGGAGCTAGACATATATTCTCTGATTTCAAGTGGTCCTTAACTGTAATAAAAATAAGGCGTCCATACTAGTTCTATACAGTCATACAGTGGCTTGGTGTCTTTAGAAGATCAGCCCCAGTATTCTCAGGTCTGGATAATTAGATGCACAAATGGAAGAACTGAGATGTTACCTTTAAAGTCAACAAAAGGGGGGGGGGGTTTAAAGGTGCAGCTGCAGCAAACAACTTTATTCTATTCTCCCAGGGCAGAGTATGCCAGCGCCCTGTGCAAATGCAATGCTCACCAATATGCTTGTGACTAGCACTTGAAGTAGCACCCCCCCCCCCTCCCCGCAAGTTTTCGAGTAGCAACCCCGTGGGGCACCTCGAAAAAATTAGCTTAGGGCCCCCCACAGGCTTGAAACCGCTGTCTATACCCCTTTAGGTTAGGTCGGAGTTGTTCATTACCGCTTTAAGTTAGGTCTATACCCCTTTAAGTTAGGTCGGAGTATTGGGTCACCTGACATGTTTCTCCTCCCACAGAACGGACCTCTTCCTCTGAAGTACCGGGTCAGACCTACCTGTAAAAGAATGAAGCTTAGCCACCCTGCCGACAGGATGCATAACATCAGCGGGGACCTGGAAAGTGACTCTGGCAGCGACAAAGCGGGGAGCCCCGCAGGAGGGGTGCCCTCCACTTCAGCCTGCATGCCAAAACCCAACACCCCCATACAGTCCCCCCATCCTCAGTTCCCTCACATCTCCACCACCATCAACGGGACCAGCTCCAACCATCAGAACCCCTTCGCCAACAGAGCCAGGAAAATGTCCCTCAATGGTTCTTCTGCCACATCATCCGGGTGAAGGAACACTTCTGGGGGGAGACCAGCAAACCCAAAGGACTGGGATCTTCATACCATTACAAGCTTTATAGATGCTAATATCCTGTGACTGTCCCAATCGCTTTCTTTTTTTTTTCTAGTAAATGTTTCACATGGTCATGAAAGCGAGCCAGGGTGGTGTTTCTATTTGGATATTTGATATAATCAAACAAAGACCTTCAGAGTGTTTCTACTCATTGTTGGATGCAAATATGGAACCTACAAAACGGGGACAAGCTGGATCTTTAAAGGTTGACTTCAAAGTGGATTGGATTATGGGCCTGGAATTTGGAAAGTCACCCTGGACCCCTGTTGTGGATATAAAATGGCCTTGGAGAAGGTTGTGGTTATCTCTTGGAGCTCACCTTGGACCTTGTGATTGGAAGCTCCTGTCTTGGGGAATTGTTTTCTGGAAATTACAATATTCTGGATGTATTATATTAACATGGCACACAGCAAAGTATGTTTGGTTTGGAGTCAGGAAGACCTTGGATTGTTTCTTTATCTCCAGCCTAACTTCACCACAATCTTGTTTATTATTTTTATTTTTTTTCTGTTTGTTTCTTTTTGTTATTATAAAGTTATTCTGTGGACCTAGAAAAAGTTTTTTTTTGTCATCTTCTCAAATCTAAGTGCTTTATCATCCAACGGAAAGGAATACATAGACTGTTCTATGTAGC
Organism: Ptychadena robeensis; assembly: GCA_036250615.1. Lineage (NCBI taxonomy): Eukaryota > Metazoa > Chordata > Amphibia > Anura > Ptychadenidae > Ptychadena > Ptychadena robeensis. Next base: position 142,900,019 of record CM070036.1, on the reverse strand, counting down.
CATTTCACTGTGAATAGTGATTTATTGTGTTAGCCTTCTTCTTTTCTGCATTGTTGTTGTAAGACCCCCTTTGCTGCCAGAAGGAGGGGAGGGAGGAGGAGGAGGGGGGGGGGGTCAGCAACTCTTCACGTCCCACCCATCTGGCGTCAAAGGGGACATGTGCTGCTGCACATAATCGATCAAAGTTAGATAAACTTTCATTTTTTTTCTTACAATCTTTTTGTCAAAAAAAAAAAAAATCTAAAACGGAAAAAAACAAAAAAGCAAGAAAAAAGCGGGTACTACCGTTTATTTTACTGACTTGTTTAAGTGATTCGCTTTTGTAAGAATCAGTTGGCATTATGCTGGTTGTAAAATGCCATATTGGTATATTGACATAACAGGAAGACAGTATTGTATGATATATTTATAAATACTATAATGAAGATTTTTTTTTGTGTTTTTCATGCACACATAAAGAAAAAAAAAAAGATTGTTAAACTTTTCAAAAGTCTATTCAGTTGTCCAGCTGCAAAATAGCACATGTTTTAACATCTCCAGAAGTTTTTTTTTTGGTTTTTTTTATATAAATATAATTTTTTTTCTTTTATGGGTCAATAGGGTTACCCATTAGCCCCTCTGGCACCCCATGGTGATAATAATGGTACTGCGTTTGAGCGTGAATAGGGAGAATCACGTGGGAATAAGGGCCAATCAGAAGATAGCTCTGGTCCCTGGGCTGTCTTGGCTTGTTTGCAATGGAAGGAAGCTCATGTTCTGGGGGTTGAGGATGGATATTCTGAAATATGCAATGATTAGTTGGAAGCAGTCAGACATGCCAGGATTTTAAGTAGCCCGCACTTTTTTTTTTTTTTTTTACTTGTGTTCTATCATTTTAATCTGTTTGCCCCTTTCTCTACCCTCTTTCCTCCCTACACACACGTTTATTCTATAAGAATAATTAATGTTTGTATTGAAAGGAAAAAAAACGTGGCTAATCATTTCATTGTCTCCAGTCTGCAAAGGAAGCACAAATCTATGCTTTGTCTTGCTTATAGTCATTAAATCATTACTTTTGCATATATCTGTGGCTGCTCTTGTTTTATTTGATCCTTTTCCAAGTTATGCACAGGAGTGTTCAAAGTGAGAAGAATTATTAAGTTTAGTCAGTCATTTATTGTTTTTTTTATTATGTTTTTCTTTGGTATTAATTGCCTGGATAATAATGAGGGCAAACCAGTTTTTTTCTGGAGTTGTGAAAAATGTAAGAAATATAAATGATCACAGAGAGAAGCTCAATTATGGAGGGAACACACAACAGTAATTAACTTTCATTTTCAAACACATGACTGTAATTTTTAAAATTCTGCTGGGCGGTTATAAATGTCACATTTTATTCAGTCAGGGATTTTGAGGTGTTGGCTTTAGTGAATTGGGTTTCCTGTTATGGATGTTTTGCTGGAACCCACTACTACCCCACCCCAACATGTCTGTGTGTACCCCTTGTCATGACATATGCACAGCAAGTCTGTATTGCAATACAACATTTTGTAATGAACATCTTATAGAGCTCTGGAGGCAACTGTAAAACCTTTTGATTTTAACATCCTAACTTTTTTAGTAATATTTTTTTAAAGGTAGCTACAAATACACAAAAAGCAGAAAGTTATCTTAAGGACCCCATACACCTTACAATCTTTACACATTATTTCTGTACGATCAACTTTTTTTTCTACCAAAACTATGTAATATGAGGGCCTTTCTAAACCTCCCAATCAGTATGTATTCTATCAGGTAGGACCCAGCACTACATAGCAGTGATATATACCTTTTCAATTACTATGTATTCTATCAGGGAGGACCCCACACTACATAGTTGTTGGTAGATCCAAAGGAAATTGTATGGAGTGATTTATAGGTGTATATAGTAGAGTTTAGTAGTAAAGTAGGGCTTTATAGTAGAACAATGCAAATAGGTCAATGAGCATATAGAGTGGCATGCATACTAACTTTCTATAAGGAGAAAACTTTTGGAGCTGTGTGTGGTGAGAGGAGGAAGGCAGTAGGCAATGCTTTTTATATTAGAAGGCTGGTCTTCTTAAAACAAAGTATTAACATGCTCCAATCCATCACAAATCCCAAAAGTTAAGGGAAAAGAAGCCAACCACTGTCCTGAAGTGAGGAATTTTCCCTAAACTTTTGGGATCTGTGATGGATTGGGGCATGTAAATAACTTCTGTTTTAAGAAGGCTTGACTGTGCTATACACTGCTTGAGTTGAGGGCTTTTTGATTCCTTTTAATTTAACCCCTTTTCACCATAACCTTCAAGGTTGTCCCTCTATATTCGAGGGCTAAAATACATTATGTACATCTAATTATTGCCAACTTTGTGATTTTCAATCCCTTTGTAGGATCAGCTCATTCAAATTTTAATATGCCTTTTATCTTCTGTTTTGTATAAATTAAATTTAATGTTTTGTCCCTGGTTCCATAGTGATCTTCTGTGATACTAAATTTAAGGGCTGTTCCCTATTCCATTTGGTGGAATATTCCATATTCCACCTTTTTGTTTGGCTGAAACCTCTGATCAGTAGAGAATTAAGAGACAAATGTTCCCTCTATATACTAAATGAAATTACACAAGTTCAGCAGCTGCAGAAACTTCTCTATACAGTTAATAATTCACCTAATCCCTTGTGTTCCTGGTCACATAAGATTATAGGCCCAGGTAGTCTAGATATATCTAGGATACTAAAGACTGGCAAATTGTGCAAGGTTTAACCATAGATACATGTTCCCCCTGTTATTGTCTAAAGGTCACTATACACTTTACTATCTTACCATACCATTTATTCTGCTAGACCATGTAATGTGACGGCCATTCTAAACCTTCCAATCACTATATATTCTATCAGGGAGCACCCGACACTACATAGCTATTGTAGATCTAAAGAAAATTGTACATAGTGATTGAAAGGTGTATTGGGGGCTATATTTATGATCTAATGCAGACATAAGTAGGCTACTACAGACTGGCAAATTGTGCAAGGTTATGCTTAGAAACATGTTCTCCCTGTTATTGTCTAAGCAAGGAATGTTGGCTATAGGCAACACTACACTCTACACATTCTATGTATCCTACATAACTATGTTTTCTTAATTTCTACTACACATAAATTGTCCAATCCATCAACTCATCTCCTATATAACAAAACCCATACTTGGGGTAAAAGCTGGAAGACAGCAGGCAATTATTGCAAATTAGAGTGCTGATTTTAATTATGTTGATATGATTATTGCCAAAAATATC
>CM070036.1:142876767-142886978 GCA_036250615.1 Ptychadena robeensis | reverse complement strand
TTCTTTGTAGGTCTACTTTAAAGTTTGTTCCAGTTTTAATGTTAACTTTTTTTTGCACAGAAACAACTGCACTGCATTTTTCAACATCACCCGGACACTACCAGATGTAAATATAAAATAATGTTTTAGATATACAGTGCCAAATCCCAAACAATATAAATATATTATATAGCATCGAACCAGTCCTTAAATAAGGTAGCTGTGTTTTCATTTTTATTTGTTTATTTATTGATCTTTTTTTTTTTTAATAGGTTATAGGTATTGGGTTATAGGTATTGCCAAAAAAGTGAATTTAATAGTATTTAATAGTTGTGAGATTAGTTTATAAGTCAAACCTGGAAATTTGCCTAGTTTGACATCCGGGACTCCTTTTCTAATGATCATTAGAGGAAAAAAAAGATAGCAGAAAAATAAAGCAGACACCACATTTGATCATTTTATATATATATATAAAGATATGTGTGTTTGTGATAAAACCTCCCCCTGTAATAAATCACAAATAACTGAAATATTGGTCCTAAGATCAGCTTCGCATCTACATTATGCTCTGGAGCAAGCCAACAAACAATAATAACTAAAAACAATATTGCCATGCTTTTTTTTTTACAAATAAAATGATAAATAAATAAATAATACATTAATTAATAATCAAATCACTTCTTTGCCTCCACCCGTCCAGAACAGAAGGACATAGACGTTTATAAATGATTGCACTTGTCTCCCTCATGGAAGAGAATTTAAGTTCCTCAAGTCTGCCTCCTTATATGAGGCATTGAGGTTGCCAATTGAAGATATATTTTCCATTATTTCACCCAGTCCATGGCACCCTGTTATTTGAGGGGTACCTATATAACAACGGTCATGAATGGGGTCTGTCTACCTTTTGACTTTGTAGTAAATAGAGAGGTTAACACGTTGCATTGGGAGCAATCCTTCTTTCTTCCATAGGCATCTATTATAGGCTTAGGACCCAGTCTGGACTAGCAGGCTGCATGCTGTGAATTAGCATAAAACATTCTAGATGTTTTCTTTGTGTTTAGGATCTGTGCACACCCTACAATTTAGCAAATAAGGGAGCACTATGACTCAAAGTTAGGTCGGGTCACTGTTTTTGGGGCCTAAATTGTGGATTGTTAAATCCAGCAAACTCTTATAACTGGGCTGTGGGTCAGAATAGAATCGGACATCAGATAGACAATGTGAAGGTTTGAACGTTGTTGGATATTGTTCACGTTGCAAAGTGAATGTTCACATTGATTAATTCACTGCAACCATCCAGTCAAGTGCCCCCCCCCCCCCTTTGCTTCCTTACAAGTGATTTGGGGCTTTAACATAAACACAACTTCAATCATTTATTAAGCTCGGTCAACAGTTCTTATTGCTTAGTAAATCCTTATTTTGAATGTCTATGGAATTCATTGAAGTGACAATGACTATATGTTCAAGTTGGTAAAGAAGCTTCAGTTCACTAAAGGCCTCCTGGTTACTTTCAATAAAATTCATATTCTTAATTTTTTCTTCTTCAATATTTTAGGGTTCACACAATGCTGTCACACTTTTCAGTTACCTGTCAGTGTATTGTCGGAGCTGTCCCCATGGGTTATAGCCCATGTGTCCTGTGTATAGGTCGGTCATTATGTACATTATCATTACAAATACACAATAGTCATGTTTAGTGTATTTAATGGTTAAGCTGGGTTGTAACTGCATGACTGATTATAACAAAAAGAATGGGGTACATCCTAAATATATTAACTTATTATATATTAATACTTATTCTCTTCTTAAACTTTCCATATTACTTTTTCTGAAGATTCCATTGAGAGTTTTAAATCTCTTCTGACTTTTTGCGACCAAAATAAAAATGAAATATTAGTAAACACTGCAGTGGTAGATTTCATCCACATGGCAGACTTCAGATGTCAGGATCTATGGACACGGTGATGAGTACACGCGGGGACGAGCACAGGAGAGCAGCTCAGTAGCACTCCATGTATAAATACGTTTAAGTTTATTTCGATGCAACAAGTTGTCCAGCCTTACCTCCTCGGGTATCTGCAGCTTTATTCTGCTTACATTTTGTATTCTCCTTATAATGTCTTTGAAATATTAAATATGCTGCAATAATTAACCGGAACTTTGTATTCTTCCCGGGACAGACTTTATGACTCCATAGACCTATACACGGGTTTCTGAGATCATACAATCCACTTTAATTACCCTTCATGAGCAGTCATTGCTTCTATCTTATCTGTATGTTTTCTGGTGCGGAGAATGTCCTACCAGATGAGAAGACCAAACTCCTGATCGCAGTTACAAGGAAGGAAGTTTCCTAAACTTGGAAGTCACAAGCAAGAATTCTACTATAGCTCTCAAATATCTGCGAATATTGTGTATGATGTATGTAGCTCTGTACATTTCCCAGCCTACCTCCCAGTCTTTTTTTTCTTTTTTCCGTTTCCTCTCTATCCCTTAATTTTTCCACTCTACCTTTTTTCTTTTTTTCACTCTTTTGCTTTATCTCTGTCCTTTTCGATCCACCATTTAATTTTTTTGTATATCTATCTATCTATCTATCTATCTATCTATCTATCTATCTATCTATCTATCTATCTATCTATCTATCTATCTATCTATCTATCTATCTATCTATCTATCTATCTCTACTTGTACTGTCTATGTAATATATATCCTCATATATACATGTTATAAACGTTTTATTTGCTACGGACTGTCATCACACAATGAAAGGATGGAAGGGGGCTATAGTGTCTTCTTCATTGTGTTATATCACATTACATGTCATTTGCACATATTCTGGGTGTTAGAATAAACCTTCCCAGTGATACATACTGTGTACATATAGAGTACCTGCCCTGTGCACAGAGCCTGGATTATAGTGTCTCATTCATTGTGTTATATTACAATATATTATATTACATTACATATCCTATGCACAGATTCTGGGTGTTAGAATAAAGCATCCCAGTGATAAATACTGTGTACATATAGAGTACCTGCCCTGTGCACAGAGCCTGGGTCATAGTGTCTCCTGCATTGTGTTATATTACAAAACATGTCCTATGCACAGATTCTGGGTGTTAGACTCAACCAACCCATTGATACTTGTCCTATGCACAGAGCCTGGATCATAGTGTCTCATTCATTGTTATATTACAATAAATTATATTACATAACATGTCGAAATAACAGACTCTGGGTGTTAGAATAAACCTTCCCAGTGATACATAGTGTGTACATATAGAGTACCTGCCCTGTGCACAGAGCCTGGATCATAGTTTCTCCTTCATTGTTATATTGAATAGCACTTGTCCTCTGCACAGAGCCTGCATCTTAGAGGCTCCTTATCAGTGTTAAATATAGCACCCCAGTGCTATATTGATTAATGGAGTACCTGTCCTATGCACACATACAATCTACATAAAACCCAATTCTAGGGTTCCATATAAAAGAAAAATCATTGTATTGTACACACAGACATTTAAAAAAAAATCCCCTTCCTAATGTTACATAAATTCTTTTAAATTACAGAGTGCCAGTTCAGCTCTCCTCTCTCAGGTCTGAAGTATCCCATAGATACCCAAACTAGTTTCTCCAGCACCATTATTTTATTTTCCAGTCTCTCCCCTCTCTGTACCTTACAGTGCAGTTGTTTGTATACTGGATCTATATATTTTCTAGTTCAATTTATAGTGTATGGTCAGATATGTTGGGCCTTATGGTACCTAATGCTATTGTCCACAATTTAAAAAAAAATAATTACCTAATTCTCTTGGCACAAAGTAATACTGGAAACATGTTAATGATTTATTTATATGATTTCACTGAAGAATTGTAAGTTGATCGCTTGTATTACTATATGAATATGCATGATTATATGCAGTACAGGTCTATGCAATTATACATACGGTAATTACTTTTAGATTTACAAAATCTATGTGATCTATCTAAAAACCATTCAATGTGTATACAATCAGACAGGCCCTGTATCTGACCTAGTGCATGGTATATCTAATGACTTGCATCACATTTTTTTTTTATGTTTGCTTTACATACATTTTGCATTCTCATGAAGTAAAATCTCTGAAGTTGATCAGAAGAAGGAGAATAAATTCTAAATGGCCCCACGGAAGTGTCTTATGTCAATTTAGTCTATAAGTAATTATAAGTGTAAAGCTTGTGAACACAGGTCGCACAGAATAAAATATAAACATATTTTATTTAAAATTTGATAGACATTGACAATTTGGTAGCTCCATGTACCCAAGCCATTTTACTTCTATCCAGTCATATAGGCCTATTTTTACAGATAATTTTAGATATATGGCAAAGTTAAGATTTCATAGTGTTAGGGCCTACCTAAGCAAACCATTGACATTTCAAACACCTTGCATTGTCCATTATTGTGAGAGGAAGAGCCCCACGCATGGCAAATCCTGTCCCTGTACCTCCATGATTGTGATTTTAATATTTTGTCTTTTCCTTTACCATTAACAGACCATTAACAGACTTTGTTGCACCAGGTTGCGTCTCATGTCCTTCTGCCTATCTGAATTTCAAACATGCCCCTATATTCAGAAGCAGTTGTTATTACCATTGTCTATCATTTACATTGCATGAAACATGTCACCGTGTGCTGCACAATAAATAGGACATGCAGATAACAAACAAATACGTAATGATAATTAAGGAGATGCAAAAAAGAATTTGCATGAAAACTGAAACTAAGCCAACCATACGCACAAGTTGTAGAACTGGACTTACTCAGTTGCAGTTTGCATGCTATTTATTTTTATTAATTTCTAATGAAGAATGTAAACTATGACACAGATTCCTTTTCAATTCAAATTTAGAATTTACAGTGTAATTTATCCAGTACATATAGAAAGCAGGTAAATTTTCATGTTCATTTCTAAATAGAACAATCAGGATTTTCTTGTTGCTCTAAAGGCCCCCATACAACTTAAAATCTTCCCATACAATTATACAATTTCTGTACAATCAACTTTTCTTCTACCAAAACCATATAATATAAGAACCTTGCTAAACCTTCCAATCACTATGTATACTATCAGGGAGGACCCAGCACTACATAGTTGTTGGTAGATCTAAAGGAAATTGTATAGAGTGATCTAAAGGTGTATAGGCTGGGGGGGGGGGGGGTCTCTAGCAGCACACTTAAGGTCACTATTTACCTTTTAATTTTACCATACAATTTCTGTACAATCAACTTTTCTTCTACCCAAACCACATAATATGAGGACCTTTCTAAACCTATCTTCCAATCACTATGTATTCTATTAGGAAGGGCCCAGCACTACATAGTTGTTGATAGATCGAATGGGAATTGTGTGGAGTAAATTAAATGAGTAGGGTGGGCTTTGTTTTGTTTTTACAAAACTTCAGAGTAATTATGTATTATTGACTAGTTCTCTTGCTTTTCGGGGGTTGTGTTCGGCTGAGATTACAAAGAGCGTTCAGCTCTGCAGGGTGAAGGAAGAGTTGTTGAACAGCAGGCCTTCCTGGTCTCCAGTCGGCTGTCAGGCAGACCTTTGTATCCCCCCGCAGTCGCCCATAGTTGTCCCTCCGCAATGCCCTGCGGCCCCCCTGTGAGTTGTCCTGCACGTTGTAGATGGATCTCAGTAATGAGTCTTTCTATAGCTCTCCTCTCTCTCCTCCTCCTCCTCCCCTCTCCTCTCTCTCCTCTCCTCCTCCCCTTACTCCTCTCTGCCAGCCTTCTCATTCCAAGCCTCAGCTAGGCAGGGACACGAAGGATCTGCTGCCGGAAAAACTTTCCCACACGGGTTACAGGACACACAACCTGCGATCTGAGAAACTTCACGTCATCTATACTGACTTCCTATACAATACTTGTAACTATATAAATAAAGACACAAGGACAGCCATATGCCCCCTAAGCTGTACAATAAAAATACAACTGAATGTAAAATAGCACACAATGCCAAAGTGCCACATAAACAGTAAAATAAACGGAGCTGCGCTTTATATATATTCATCTGGATCACCCAACCTGTCACCTTGTGCCAACACGTTCTAAAGTAACCCTAAATCATAGTATATATACGGTGAACATGAAAACTGTGAAAGAAACGTTTCACGTCCTTCTGCTCGGACTAAAGATCATATATTATAGACGAGATTTAATGACACATGCTGATACTGAGAAAAAGTAGTCTAATATTACAGAGAAATACTATCAGGAGTATGTCTATACTGTGTTACTTGTTACTGTAGATTGTATGATGTAGATATACATTGTTTGGACATTATATGATATAGTTGTATATTGTATGATATAGTTGTAGATTGTATGATATGGTTGTACATAGTCTGATGTAGTTGTACATTAAATGATATAGTTGGAGATTGCATGATGTAGTTGTACATTATATAACATAGTTTTGTGATGTATTTTTTTAATTTAATCTGTGATGTAGTTCTACGTTATATAATAAAGATGTACATTGTATTATGTAGTTGTAAATTGCATAATGAAGTTGTACATTTAATGAAATAGTTGTACATTATATGATATAGTTGTAGATTGTATGATATTGTTGGACATTACATGATATAATGGTGTACATAGTCTGATGTATTTGTACATTATATTATATAGTTGTATATTGTATGCTATTGTAGGTTGTAGATTGTATGATATAGTTGTACATAGTCTGATGTATTTATACATTAGTTAGACATTGTATTATGTAGTTGTACATTATATAACATAGTTGGACAATATGTGATGTAGTTCTAAGTTATGTAATAAAGTTGTACATTGTAGTTGGACATTTTATGATGTAGTTGTACATTATTTAACATAGTTGGGCATTGTATGATGTAGTTGTACATTATATAACATAGTTGGGCATTGTATGATGTAGTTGTACATTATATAACATAGTTGGATAATATGTGATGTAGTTCTAAGTTATATAATAAAGTTGTAAATTGTAGTTGTAAATTGCATAATGAAGTTGGACATTTTATGACATAGTTGTACATTGTATGATGTTGTTGTACAATTAAATTAAATAGTTGGACATTATATGATATAGTTGTACATTAAATTTAATAGTTGGACATTATATGATATAGTTGTACATTGTATGATATAGTTGGACATTATATGATATAGTTGTACATTGTATGATATAGTTGGACATTATATGATATAGTTGTACATTGTATTATGTAGTTGTAAATGCATAAGGAAGTTGTACATTATATAATATATATACACATTGTATGTAGTTGTACATTATATGACTCTAGTTCTCTAAACTGCTTTAGCAGGGGCATTAATGGACAAATAATATTAAATCTGCACACCCAGAGAAAGCTAGTAAGACTTTATATGTGTGTGTACATTTAAATACAAGTATTAATGATGAAAGAACATGTACAACTTTGTGTTTGTAACAAGAGGGACTTAGATTATATTTTGGAGATGTATAATATAGAAAATATATAGATGAAGAATGTCTGAACCTAAGAACACAACTATAATTATAAGCAACTGAAAGGAGTTGGACTTGGTGGCTGTATTATTTTTTTCTATTTTTTTATTTTTTTCCAGGTAGTAACTCAGGACCTCTCCTAGGATGACAACATTAATGCTCTATACCACATCTATCGTAGGAGCACATTGAATTTTGGCCTAAAGCACTGTAATATTCTAAAATGTGCATGTACATTCAGAAGACCCCCACTCCTAAGTATAAAAATTTTTAGTATCTCTGTTGCTAATTAAATGACTCATGTGGCTCAATTAAATTTACATATTAAAGAAACATGACAGTTTTTGCAATAAATATTAGAATTTAAAGCTAGTTTAGACATAGACTGTGACCTTTTTAGTTATCATATGTCATATGATTGTTCATGACTCCACATGGTGACATTTAAGCACATAACACATCTTCTGCCCTAAATTTTTTTATTTTTAATGGAGTCAAACATTTTAAACTAATTAAACCTCAATTATTTTATCTAACAGTTTACTTATTTACTTTATAAACTATTATGCTTCCAACCAGTCTGTCCCTTTTTAGATAAATATTGCTTAATTTTATGGAATATCTCATTTAATGTTATTTCCTTTTCACTGCTAAGGATGCATTAATTATGTAAATAGATAAAAATATATTATAGTTTAATGTGATCTCAAAGAGAATACTATGGATCCAAAAGTGTCAAGTTTACTTTGGACAACTGAGAGTTTGTGAGATGTAGAGATTCTTGTCAGACCGGCATGAGCATTTCATTATTATTTATATATATTTATATACATTATATTTAAATAGTATTAACACTGTAGCATCTGCAGGATGTTACAGACCTCTACAGGAAGATTGCAATTCAGTGAACATAGGATTGCAGGCATGCCATACATTGACCTAAATCAACATCTCTGTCTTTAGAAAACAAGGCCCATTCTGTTTCTTTTGTTTAGCAAATGACAATTGTCATTACCTGCGGTGACGCCTTTTCTCTTTTTACACCTTGGAATTAATTAAAGTCATTAGTCTTTTGGAGAAGTTGACATTGGCCTTCTGTGAGGTTAGCAGCACAATCAGGAGGTGCAATGCTGTTTATGCAAACCTCTTAAGTCAAAGGTCATGTACAAGCTAAAACTCAGTATTTGTCATTTAAATAAAGCTTTGAAGACACAATTTTTATGAAAATCCTCCAACATAATAAAATGTTGGTTTTTGGTGCTAAATTACAGAAATAGCTGTAGCTTGGAGTGAAAAAGGGGAAAGTAGTGCAAAACATATATTACAGTTGTGTTTCAAAGTATTCGGTCTATATGTTCACATGCTCATAGAAGGAGCTGAATGTGTAGGCTCATCCATGAGATTTTATCTTCTCTACTTAATCAGGTAACTAATTTTTACTTTATGGGCATATTCTTCAATGTGTGTATTTTGTTTTTTTATATCATTCCCCCTTGTCTCTTTAAAAGAACACGTTTTACAATTAGTTACACAATACCTCAATATATTGAATTGAATTCAATTATATTATATTTCATTTAAATGGACTGTAGTGGGATTTTGAGAACATTTCCTCATTTTTGCCAGATGGCACTGAAATGATTATATGTTTTTTCTTACATAGAAAAAAATATATACCGTAAAAATGTCAGTGTCATTTAGGAAAATTGGGGAAAATAAAATTGCTAAGAGATATATTTTTGCAGCCAAAGGTCATTGATATACAGGAGAAAATGCCAGTGACTAAAGGCCAGTTACACACTGGCCTTTCCTCACTGGCATTTTCTCCTGTATATCAATGACGGTTGGTAAAAATGTATCTATTCGCAATTAAATTTTATTTTCAAATACCACATCATCAAGAAATGTAAAATAACCCCAATAGAGACAGAGAGGTTCACTTATTAAAGGAGTTGAGAGTGTGGACTTAGTGGTGGTTAGGGGAAACAGTCAAGCTGTTTACTTTTAAAATTCTATCAGGTACATTTAAAAAAAAAAATTAGTTACAAAAACACATTGCAAAAGTCTCCTTGTTTCTTACACATCAGATAAAAGTGATATAAAATCTATCAGGTACATTCAATTAAGAATAGGATTTTATACGAGTAATCAAAATCATTATCACACAAATGTTAAAACACATACGGTACATCAATAATAGCATGAAAACAGGAGGTTACAAAGAGTAATCATATATTATGTCCATAAAGTACGACAAATATAGAGGATATAAGGCACTAATGGTTGAAAAAAGGTCAGCAACGTAAAGGCGGCCAACATGGCTCCATGGTGCATCCCTGCGTAATAACTCCAATATCTCTGCAGCAACCATCACTGTTTCCAACATATTTAACATAAAAAAAAACACAATAACTAAATCAACTGGATCACCAACTCAGAGTCCTCATTAGGTCCCTAAAGTAAAACAATAATCTTTCTCTTCCCTCAAGTGGCCTCTAATCAAACCATTTTTCACAAATTATTAATTATTTAATATGAGTATTGCTTAGCTCCACTACTATAGCAAGGCATGTTTTACATGTAACTGTCACTCAACTTTTATGATCATTTTAAATATTGGATTAGGATCGGGATAATTAAAAAGAAAAGCTTAAAGCTAGCCACACATGGTTCAATTGACTGTACAATCAATGTAATTCGATCGAT
>CM070036.1:142807739-142827759 GCA_036250615.1 Ptychadena robeensis | reverse complement strand
ATATATATATATATATATATATATATATATATATATATATATATTGTTTTACATGTCATAGACTTCATCAGCATAATGACCACCATGTAAAAATGAAATAACCTTATTTATATGTATTTCCCAGAGATCCTCTCCGGAAGCCTTCATACCTGGGCTCCGGTGAAGTCATGCCTGTCCATCTGGAACAATCTTGTCTTCTTCTTTCCTTTTGCTAATATTTTATATTCAGCTAATATTTATATTTTAATTAATGACAGAGAATCATTAAGCTCTGTACAGATTTTAGTCATTGGGCATGCTGATCATTCCCAGCACTCCTGCTGTTCGTCTGGCGGGCTGGTCATTCAGTGATTCCGCAGGTCAGGCGCTGAATGGCCAAGCTGCCCAGCGTCCACTGTTTCCTATGGCAGAGGAAACCCTAAGGCTATGTTTCCATCACGTCGGGACCCCGTTCCTTTAGCATTTACATACACCAGGACCTCCGCTTAGCGGGAATTCCTGACGTATCAGATAGGCTTACCTGCTCGGTGGAGGATCTGTCTTCACTGTGCCGAGCTGCTCCGCCAATGTAAGGCTGAGCGTAGTCGTGTACGTTAACTTACCTTCCAATCACTATGTATTCTATCAAGGAGGACCCGGCACTACATAGCAGTGATATATACCTTTCAATCACTATGTATTCTATTAGGGAGGACCCGGCACTACATAGCAGTGATATATACCTTCCAATCACTATGTATTCTATCAGGGAGGCCACTATATCACACAGTTGTTGGTAGATCTAATGAAGATTGTATGGATCGATCTTAAGGTGTATGGGGGTCTTAATTACTCTGTCTATTTCTTCTAAAAGGAATAGTGCCTCATGATGAGGGTCTCTCTGTGTTGTTTACCTGGTTATTAATTTGAACCATACCCACTGCCTTTCCTTGAACTACAAGGGGTGATTTCTTTTTAATAAACCCTCTTTTTTCTTTTTAATTAGCTGTTTCAAATTGAATGCATATCCATTTGTTTCATGGTTTCGTATTAGATATAGTTAAACCTGTCCACTGACTGCTCACAAAGTGATGGGAAAGACACAATTTTACAGTTGTCACTGAACAAAATTTGAAGGTAAATCTTCATTGAAGACACCTGTTCTGGTGACAGCTGTGATTTCTTCTCATTCTCTGTTAGAAATCGCCATAACGAGACAAACAAGTACAAAGAAATCTTCTCTATCCAAAACTAAATTAAAAATAAATGAAGCCTCTGGAAGAGCTTTGGACCCTCTACACCAAAACATCTGCCATTTTCTTGTCCTAATGTGACCTCCCCAAGTTAGGTTGCCACTATATCCATCACCAACAAGTATTCATCCATACAAGCCATACACATTGCAATTTCCCCTGGGATCGCTGTACGATCAATTGTAACATGCATCGATCATACAACCATAGCCGTGCATACCAACTTGGGGAAACAATTCCTGTCCGATCACCATTACTTTGAATGGGGACCAGAAAATACCGACATGTCGAATCACTGTTCGATCAATTGTTTGATTTTCTGGTCGATTGATTAAGGTGAGCAGGCATCAATTCTCTAACGATTGAATGTTGCGGTCCATCGGATAAAAATCGCAACGTGTATGGCCAGCTTTAGCTAAAATGAACTCATGTTTATGGCTTCAGCCGGCCAAAATCCATTTGGAAGCGGTTGGATCTGAACTCAATGCTTGAACAATGTTTAAATGTCTGTGGCAAAGTTATCTGTTGTTGGTTGCCTCATCTTGGCTGACTGAAGTGTGTCTCTCTGTAACACGGAACATTAATAAGACACAAACAGATGTTTTTACAAAAACTGTATGTTGGATTATGTGAGTGATGTTACTAAGTATGCTGACGTGTTGTGGGTCCTGAGCCTTATGACCAGTGACTTGCCTTGTGATTGCTAACTTCTAACTATCTAGTTTTAAATAACATAGAAACAGTCTGGGGTCCATAGTCACTCCTGGGTCTGTAGTCACTCCTGGGTCTGTAGTCACTCCTGGGTCCATAGTCACTCCTGGGTCTGTAGTCACTGCCACAGTGTCATAAATACCTTTTTAGCTCATTAGGTGAATATATATTGGTGCTATATAACTATTATAAATATTAATTATACAATAATAAGGTTTGCTCTTTTGCATTGTTCGAGTTGTACCCTTTAAAAAAATCTTCTTACACTCACAGAAATTCACTTTGCCATTAGCCCATGTTATATTGACGGAGTGTTGGAAACCCTTGCAGAAAATAACACAGTGTACTTACATATACGTTAGTGTACTAAGAGTTTTGGCCAGAGGAACTTAAAAGGCATTTTGCTATGTAATATATATTGTATACTCTGTTCCCCAACCTATTAGATTGTAAGCCTCCACTCCTCCTTCCTGTGTGTATTATCTTGTGTTGCATCTCCACTCTAATGTATTGTACAGCGCTGCGTAATATGCTGGCGATATAAATAAAAAATCATAATAATTATGTATACTTTATTATTGTCCGTCCAAGATGTCTGCCATGTTGTAGTACAGTAGACCCCTAACTATCCCTTCTACTATATAAGATATATAGATTTTCATTTGGATAACCCTTCAAATGATTGGGTTCCATAATTTTTAGTACTGGAGATGGGTATTGATACAGAATGCCGACATTTTTGACAGTTTCATCATCTCATTAGCAGTTTGTAGACTGTGCTGTCTTGGCATGGCTTTGCCCCATGCTGAAAAGTGTCTCCGTAAAGATATAGGTAGTTGTGTGTGAAGAAAGTTACGTGTCCACAGAACATCTCAATCACAACTTGGTAGAATTGAGACAGCAACTACAAGCCAGGTCTCCTAGTCTAACATTAGAACCTAAACTCACAAATACTTGTTTGGCATAATGGTCACAAATTCCCACAAACACAATGCAAATCCTACTTAAGAAGAACTGGAAAGCACCAAGTCAATGTCCTTTGTATGGTAGTGGAAGGAGCAATAAGCTGATACTGGCGGGGTGACCAAATGTCAGGCTAACCTATCTGTCTATCTGTCTGTCTGTCTTTATATATCCCCATAGACCCCCCCCCCCTTCCCTCAAATAGCAGATAGTGTTTGTTTACTAACAATACTCGGGCATACTCACCTGTCCAGAGGGCTGGCCGTGGATCTTTCCTGGTCCGCCCTGATAGCATTGAAGAGGTTGGGGGACAGCGCCATTGACCTCCATGTAATGGAGGCAGGATTTGCTTTTCTCCAGCACATCCCCATTGTCAACCATGATGCCTGGAATGTAAAGGGGCGAGGAGGGTGGGCGCAGAGTCGTGGCAGATTATGCTTTTAAAAAAAGAACTACAGCCCATTTTTGTTCCTCTTCTTCTTTTGTCCATTAATTTTTTTCTGGTATGGAAAAAAACTATGTCCCATAGTAAGTACAGTATGCCCATAAGATCAGTTGCCGATTTTGCTTTACTACCACCTAGAAATAAAACTATAACTGAACAGTAAGTTTGTTTTTAAATGATACATCCCACAGTATGCTGCGGACCGAAAATACAGAAAATAGTTTTTGCATACTTGTTATTATTTCCTTTTCATCTCAGCACATGATCCTGCCATCTGTAAAGGCCCCCATACACGTGTCGGATTCCCACCGGATTCCGGCACGATCGATTCCGGGCGCGTGCACGCCAAACGATCGTGCCGGAATCGCATGCAGCCCACCTTGTCCAATCGATCAGGTCCGATCGTTCAGGGGCCCAGAATCGGATCCGACAGAGAACCAACATGTTGGTTCCATCAGATTGATTCTGCCCAGATCAGGGGGAATTGCCATTTGTGAGGTGGACAATCGGACACGGAATCGTCCCGGAATCCGTTGGACAAGGTGGTATGCTGCGATAAATACTCTTAGTTGGCCGATTGATCACACCTGCGATTCCCGGCAGAATCGCCGGAATCGATCGGATGATGAATCGAACGGACATGGAATCCGACACGTGTATGGCTAGCTTAAGTGTCATGAGCTTGTTGATAATAATTGAATAAAAGATTGGGTCAGTCTATTTTTTTATAGGCTCGGCTGGTGGTGCTATGGGGTCATAGTAGAGAGAGCTGACCCAAATACGCGGACATAAAATTATGTTAATTCTATACATTCATTTAAAATAAGTTATTTCAAAGGGTCATTCACCCAAAAATATCAGTAAGTCACTGTAAAGACTAGTAGGCCAATAAAATAAAGACTCCACAAGGGACCTCTAATAGACCATTGCTGGTCGGTGGAGCTGAGGACTCATATGTAGACAGTTACTAGTGTTGGCAGGCAAGTCACCAACCTTACATTTACCTGAAACCGCCCATCTCCAAACTCTTACATCATAAAAGAGAAATCAGAAAAGTGCCAAGATTATTTTTAAACCTGTCACTTCCATGAAGGGAGATTTATGTGAGCTCTTTACAGCTGCTCGGCAATGGAAGCCGCGTCTTGTACGCACTTTGTCTGGGAAGGCGGGCATCAGGGTACACAGAGAGCCAATGCTGTCAGGAATGCTGGCTCAGTGATTAACATTGAAAGCTGAAATATTGAATATGCGTACTCAGACAGTTAACATATCTGCATTGTAACAAGATCAGCCTTGTTTTATTCCTTGCTCCGAGTGTTTTGGATGCTGAGACAAAGAAGCAATTCAGATGAAACATGAACTTGTATAATCATTTGGTGGAAGTGGAGAAAGCAGCAGGAGAAAAAAATCACAAAATGTTCTCTAAGAACTAAAGATCACTAGACAAATGTGTTCTTAGCAAGGACAGCGTGTGTATTTAGATTCTAGATATTACTGAAACTATGTGACCGATAACAATGACAGGAGAAGAATTACAAAGCTGAAAAAACATTATATGTTTAAAATTGATTGTCCTAAAGGGGAAAGGTTATAAGAACAGCTATTCACCCTGCCAGAAACCATAGCCAGCATCTGACCGTTCAAGCTTAAAGCCCCCCATACACCTTACAATCCTAGGCTTTGTTTCCATTGCGTTGGGACCCCTCCGCTTAGCAGGAGACCCCAACGTAACAGATAGACTTACCTGCTCGGTGGAGACTCTGTCTTCATTGCGCTGAGCCGATCCGCCGGTGTAAGGCTGAACGTAGTCGAGTACGTTCAGCATTTACACCGGCGGATGTGTAAACAGACCATCCGTTGGCAGGCAATCTCTGTGGGATACGTCGAGACCCCTGCTTAGCGTATACACTTAGCGTAGGGGTCCCGACGTATAATGGAAACAAGCCCTTACCATACAATTTCTGTACAATCAACTTTTGTTCTACCAAAACTATTATATGAGGACGTTTCTAATCCTTCCAGTCACAATGTATTCTATCAGGGAAATTTTATGAAGT
The DNA here is from genome assembly GCA_036250615.1 of Ptychadena robeensis. Taxonomy (NCBI): domain Eukaryota; kingdom Metazoa; phylum Chordata; class Amphibia; order Anura; family Ptychadenidae; genus Ptychadena; species Ptychadena robeensis. The sequence continues at coordinate 142,822,351 of CM070036.1, read as the reverse complement.
GATCTAACAGTGTATGGGGGGCTTAACTCCACGCAAAAAGCTATAAAAACATAAATGAGATGGATAATCACTTATCTCTGATTTCTAGAGATCCTCAATGAAACCCCTGAAACATTGAAATGCAAATTACATAGAGACTGAAAGGCCCCCATACACGTTAAGAATTTCCCGTTCAATTGACCTAAACCAACCGATCGACCGAAAATTTATGCCTGTCCACATGGTTCGACTGACCTAATTCAATCGAAATTGACCAAAAAATCAATCGAAGAGCGATCGAACATGTCGGAAAATTTTGATCGAGAATACATTGAATAATATTTTGTTGTGTCCGACCGATTTTGGTTAGAGTTAAATAATAGGCATACATATACATTCATTGGCACACATTTTGGTGTGTTTACGATCGACTTCCTTAGATTATGCTTTTGATGGATCGAACCAACGTTGACCAAAAATTACGATCGAATCTGACATCGATTGTAGGGAAATTGAAAAGTGTATGGGGGCCTTAAGCCAATCATACACAGCAGCTGAATCATTTGATTGGCGGAATTTGGCATGTCATTAAGCATCTGATTTCACAGATAAGATCCTTGCCCCACCCTATGTCTCTGAATGTAAGGGCTTGTCTACAGCGGGTATCATGGACGCGTGGGCGACACACGTCTATAGCACTCTATGCCCCTGTGTAGAACTCTTAAAGGGGGGGCACGTTATTGTACCGCAGCGATAAAGTGCCCCGTTTACTCTAATAGACATTACGCAGATAAAATGCGCCAGATAGACAAAAGGTGTGTATTATATGCGCCATTTTCATTTATTTTCTATGTATTTGTAGTAGTCTTGACTAGACTCTAAGAGAGTGGTAACAAAGTTCAATATAGGTTATAAGGCTAAGGATGCCCATAAATGAGTCGTTACGTGCTCGATGAGCGATGCGTTCAAGCGTTTGTTGGTTGAACGGAGAATCGATGCGCACCACTTTACGCAACCAATCAACAGGGAATTTACCAACATATTGGAGCTTTCTTCCCGCTTGAAGAAAAGGGTGGCCATGTTCGATTCCCAAATAATTGATCATTGTGAACGTGCTCGTGATGGATTGTACAGGGATCGATAACAAAAATCGACCCATAGATTGGCACCTTAAGTGTACACTATGTCCTTTTTTTGTGGCATCACGGACGCTTCAATGTTACATGTTTATGGTGCCCAAATGTGTACTCATTATTTAACGCGTCCATTCTTTCTCAGTGGACACCTCATGTGCCATTTCCACAACGTGGCTGGCACATCATAACCCATTAAAAACAATGGGCCAAGTTTCTCTGCCTTTTTTTTTTTACCTCAGACGCATACATAAGGCCCTTCTCACTAATAAGCACATGGTGAATCCATGTTACACCACAATGTGTTCCAATAAAATACATTTAGGAGCTACTCAAGGTTAGTGATGGTGTGAAAACCTGAATCTACAAAGAAGTGCAATTTTTCTTCATGTATGACATATGAGTATGACGTTTCTATCCAAGATATAAGAATACATGTTCTGTATAAGACATTTGATAGTGCTGTCTGTAATAACTGTGACCCGTTCCTCTCCCCACAGCGCTTCTATAAGAAAGCTGCAGCGTTTGTGCTCCGAGCCGTTGCCAAGCATTCTCCTCAGTTGGCTCAGTCAATAGTGGATTGTGGAGCCGTGGACACACTGGTGATCTGCTTGGAAGACTTTGACCCCGGTGTGAAAGAAGCCGCAGCCTGGGCTTTGGGATGTGTTGCACGTCATAACGCAGGTACGTTGTCAAGAGATATGAAGGTCGCGTAGTAACGCTTTCCTAGCTTGTGAAATATCTTTATAACTATTTAAAGGGTTTAATTGTATAACTTTAAGAGACCAGTCAGGCTTCTGTCTTACTAGAGTCCATCCTCCTAAGTTCCCATCCCACTTGTGCAGAGGATGTGCGGGATGAAAATTAGGAGGGAGAGTAACGCCCCCTCCCTCTTACCATATTTGTCGGACTATAGGACGCATCTGACCATAAGATGCACCCATTTTTTAGAGCAGGAGATTTAAAAAAAATATTTAATGTGTTTAAATGAATTAGGGAAAAAATCCCAATTTCAGCCACAAAAATGATGTCCCCTCTTCCTCATACACGGGGAGGGAGGGGGGGCTGGCGGGGGATACTGCACTCATGTCTCCCCTCTCCGTTGTGTGTGTGAGGAAACTGCCAGCGTGCGTGTCCCCACACACACTCTGCATTGGTTATATCTGCAGCCAATACAGTTCAGATGGGAGATCCGGCTGTGTGAAGATCTCCCATCTGCCGAGAAAGCTTCCAGGGATCCAAGTTATGATCACACAAATGGCCGTGGGTGGTCTTCGGGCCATGCATGCACTTTTTAGGGGTGAAAAAGTGCATCTTAAAGTCCGAAAATTACGGTAAGTTAAACCTTTGTGATGTCCCTTCTGGTATCACTCCACCATGCACCGAATATCATCAGTGACATCACTTCCTGTGATTTTCCCCCTTAATCAGTAACTGAAAGTTTGACAGGTATGAGCCAGACATCTTGGGTCTCTCTTCCTTCTATATGTGCTGATGGGAGGCAGGAGGTTTGCTGTCAGCCAGGGAACCGCAACAAGGAGACCTAAGAGCCCTGATCTACATAATCAACCAGGAAATTAGGTGGGCTCTATCTGAGCTGCCCCAGTTTCCAATACACATGGCTGTATGCCGCAAAACCACAGTAAGCAACTTAGTACTACAGAGAAGACTGAGAGTAAGTCTGGAGTGGATAACAATGATTTGTTTTTAACCTTCCTAGTGGTTGAGACAAACCCAGTTTGTCCACGGTTTGGGTTCATCCTAACTGCCACAGGAATAGGGATAGGGAAAATCCGATATACCCCTGGAAAGGTGCTGCGATTTTCTATATTGCCTCAGGATTCCAGAACCGCCCCTTCGTTGTCATCAGAGATGTCCATTGGATCTCCATGTTAATGAGGGGCCTCGGTTTCCCAGCCCACATCGCTGGCGTCATTGATGACCCTGGCGATGTGGATAGAGGCGGGGGGAGGGCAAAAAACGTACTCTGTACAGGGTGAACGCTAGGGAGGTTAAACTGACTTTCACCTAATAGGAGAACACGCATAGAAAGGCTCAGTGTTCCTTACAGTCCTCTATGCAGATGGAAGCAAAGTAGAACCCCTAATGTGATTCTGTCCCTGAACACAACCGAAATGTCTTTTTTGAAAACCGTTGTTTCTTTTCCAAGTGGAGCTCACTGGTAACAGATGCTGCGGATCACAATGGGAAGCTTTGTTACAGGAAGCAAAGATGTTCAGTTTCTTGTCTAATGGAAACCTACAGTTAGAATGCAACAAGCTGTAAATCCATTGGGCCAGCATGCTTGATGGACTGCAGAAGTGGTGTTCTGGGCTATAGGTTTTACATGGATATGAACTTTACAAGAAACAGAGGGATTATGCTTAATCTCATTTGTGCCGCAGCAGAAAGGGGAAAAAAACGGCGCTCACTATAGTCAGCCGTGGGTATTTATGGTAATCTGTGGCTTTCCAGAATTGCTCTGCCACAGTTCAAAGGTCATAGAATGTGATTATATCCTTGTGTGATACGGCATTCTGAAACTCTCCAGAGGTTGTACACCTGTGCGAGCCGGCGGTACCCACTGAAGGGGCTGGCCATGTGCCAACACTCACAGTGTCCGCAGAAGGACTTGTTAATATGGCTAACGCGAGGGGAAATCATTTCACTGCATGGAAAGAAAATAAACTGCACACTGGTTGTGGTTCGCAAAAATATTTTCTCATTAAAAAGACACATATGGCCATTAATTAGACTGGTTCAATCATACATAAAAACATAACATAAAAATAAAACTTGCATACCTCTTAACTTTCTTAGATGCAATGTTAGTACCCCCCGCCATGCCTACAATCACACTGACCAGTAAGAATCATTATTCAAACATGTTTTTTATATAATCTTCTCACAATAACTAATGCATTACATTTGTGGCAGGATAAAAGATTAGTATTGCACTTCTGTGATGGTTAAAGTCCCTAATACAGTTTACAATCTTACCATACAATTCTGTACTATTAACTTTTCTTCTACCAAAACCATTTAATATGAGAAGCTTTCTAATCCTTCCAATCACTATGTAATCTATCAGGGAGGACCCGGCACTACATAAGAGTGATATATACCTTCACATCACTATGTATTCAATCAGGGAGGACCCGACACTACATTTCAAAGATATATACCTTCTAATCACTATGTATTCTATCAGGGAGGACCCAGCACTACATAGCAGTGATATATACCTTACAATCACTATGTATTCTATCAGGCAAGACCCAGCACTACATAGTTGTTGGTAGATCTAATGGGAATTGTATGAACTGATATAAAGGTGTATGGGGGGCTTTAATCATACATACATCTATCATAGACATAGACATCTGTCTGTCTGTCAGCAACGGAAAGGGGCTGACGGTCATACAAGGCAAAAAACGCTTTTCTTAAAGAAGAACTCTGGATAAAAAGAAAACAATGACATATAAGGTGCTAGTAGATAAATTTTTTCCCACATTCTTAAATAAGCTGAAAACACTGCAGTGAAGTCACATATTAATGTTGTCATCTAATGTCAGTAGTTCCCAAACTTTTCCTGTGGAGCCCCCCCTCCCCATTCAATCTACATAGTTTCCGACACTAGCGGTATTTGCTCTGCAGTATCATGTACTAGTACTAGTGTGAAATGACTTCATTTGAAATCCTCCTACAACTTGCACCAATCATTCAGAAACATACATTAACTCATACACTCATACAGAGATATAAATCATTCATATAGAGACAAAAACACGCAGAGAAACACAGAGATGCGCACATACATGCACTCTACTAACTGTATGCAACTAGTTCCTCCTTGGTTTTCTTCCTGCTTGTCCCTCCCTCAGCCCCCTAACTGCCCCCCCCCCAGATGACCTCCACCCCTAGTTTTGGAACCACTGCCTTATGTGAACATGTAGTTTCAATGTACAAATTAAAGCTTAACTACCAGCTAACTATTTCTAAGCAGCAGCATTTGTGTGCTGCTTTAAAACCAAATCAGTAGCAGTGTATATATATATACAATATATATATATATATATATATATATATATATAAATATATCATGTGTTGTATGTGAAATGTCTGCAACAAAAAGATTGTACTTACTGGCAGAATCAACAGGTAATATGGTTGTGTTACAGGGGAGGGATGCACATATAACCAAAGACTACCTCTGTTAAAGCTGGAGATATTCTGCATCATGCATGTCATTTTATTTCATACATAGTAACACTGCTGCATTAAATAAGCAAGTGCAAGTTGATATTATCTGAAATAAAATCGCCACCCAAGTATTATAATTTCTTTCTGTACATTTGTTCTGCTCTATACCCCACTAGCTGTAGCTTTTGTTTAGTCATTGCAATACATCGACTCATTCTGAGAGTAGCTCTGTGCTACCATTCCCCTTGTCTTCTATGTGAAGTGTGATTTGTACCATTTCAAAATGATTACAAGAAAAGTGGCTTTTGAAACCTTTATTACAAGTTTTATAACAAGCTAATGAGTCATTTGTAGCCAAACAAAGCAAACATGGCATGTCTGAGCGTGTATACACAACCATTCACATATACAATGTGCTCTATGAAACGGGTAACATACATGCATTGCAGTAACTTCACTTCTTCTACAATGATAAGTTAAAACCAAGCAGATTTAGCATTGGCCCGTTGTTGCCTTTTTGATGGGAATTTTCTAACTGTGTTGGTGCAATGTTTCAGGGACAATGTTTTGAACCCAATAAGGTGCAGTAAAAATTTTTCATTCAGTCATGGTAAGAATACATTTACACTTTCGTTTTCTGGTCTGCTACTGACGGACAGCAGCCTGGAAAACGACTGGACGCTCACGGGGTGGGCGTCTGCACATTATGTGGAGGCACTTGGGGGCAGTTAAGACCTCCCTTGTTAACCCTATGGAGCAACCAACTAATATGCTTCTGGGGAACGCCTCATGTCCTGTTCCCTGGGCGGAACGCCTCATGTCCTGTTCCCTAGGCGAAATTTTTTCTTTTTAAATCTCCAATACTAAAACTGGTGAGAAAAGGTATTTCAAGTATCTGAAGTGGGTGGGCTACCAACGAAAAATGTACCTTGCCAATTCAGTGTAATGTCCCCTCCCTTCTAATTAGATATAGATATTTAGAACACAGAAGACATGCAACTGTGAATTCCGTGTTAAAATAAAAGGAAGTGACACTTTACAACATCTTTTCTGAGGTTGCGGATCTAAAAAGGCTGAGAACCACTGTACTAGTACAGGGGTGGGCAAATTAAGGCTAACCCAGGGGCCAGACCTGTCCTATTTAGCTTTCTTTTCCGGCCCCTTGTCACCTTGTTGAAATGATACTCTTGTTCTCTGCAATGAGTGCACATCATGCCTAGATGTTTCCAAATTATGCCTTGGGGACGATGCAGTGGCGTGATCATGATCACTATCCTCATGATGACAACAGACAGTCTCTAGGAATAAGCATTTTTTTCAAGTTTAGTAAATTTAAAGGTTACAATGTCCCCATCAGATACCCTACCTTACATTACCACATGGATACATGGAATTGGCACACCTATGGCAGGTCGACCATTACAGGCTCTTGGTTCTGCCCCGTTATCAAATTTAAGAAACCAATGAGGACTAGGAGGATACAGTAGAGTACAAAAGGACATCAGCACATATTTAAGAAAATGATCAACACATAATAAATATAACCACATGAATGAGATGCACTCTGGAATGAAACTTCATGATGGCTGCCATAAGAAGGTAAAGAGACGAGGTCTATGGTTCCATTATAGAGTGTCAGGGGTGTTGGGGAGCTTTTCTAGCCCCATTGTATCTCCTCTCTCATGTTTGTTATTGTTGGTTTGCACAATACAGGAGTTTATTTCCCATCGAAGAACCAGCTTTGTACGGCCTGAAAGCCATCTTGTACCCAGAGCCGATCACCGAGATTCTATTATCAGCTCATCATTGCGGCAGGATGTCATAACAGGTGTTGCCAAGATCTTGTGCACATTGTACAAGAATAATAGAAAACAGGATAGGAACAGAAACCACACTTAAGAAAAAAGTCACATTTGTGATTCAGACATTAATTGTGTGGTTTCTTGCAAGTCTTAGAGTTATCTATAATGGTGTGTGTTGTGACTGAGCGCAGGACAACAAGTGACTTGCCGGCCACGTAGCTGAAGATTGGTTCTGCTGGAAAGCGGACTTCTTGGTTCTCTCTTCGGTAAACACCAAACTTCCCCCTCTACACATTTTCCACCACTGACATATATGTGAATGTTTCAGTGTGATAAAAATAATTAGGTTTCGTTTTCGAAATTATTTCATGTAGCAAAACAAAATGTTGGATTCACCTTTATCCTACCAAACCATCAGTCAGCTCTTCCTACGGACTGGTGGCCAACTAGGCTTTACCATGGTCACATGACAAAGGTGAGGTCACCACTCCCTCTAAGCTTCAACCATATGCATAGACGGAGTGAAGAGGAGAGCACTCTATAGATGAGAATGAAATTGTCATGTCTTTGCTTTATGACCTGGTTTCTTAACCAGCCATGTAAAGATTTGTACAACTGTGGTGACCTGCTATTTTATATAAAGGAATGCACATATATAAAAAAAAAAGGACAGATAATTATGAAGTGCTAGATCTGATCAATTGGGAATGTACCGGGAGTAGATCAGGGAGCTTTTCCCATTTGTTTTTGCACAGCTTTATTAATAAGCCTGTATTGACAATGAACACTGAACTGAAGCCTGTATTAAATTGAAGGGAACAATTTTTTTTGCTTATCTGAAGCCTATATTAACACTGTTTAACTGAATGATTATATTATATAAAATTATATCTTAAGGCACTATTTTTAAATATTTATTTTAAATATATATAAATATTATTTTATATTTATAATCTATTTTAAATATTTATTGCTCTCGTCTGTATTAACTGAAGGGGCAGTTTTACTGTTGGCAGATTATGTTGACCTCATCATTTAAAAAGTTAAATGTTATAGGAGCTTGGCCACCACAGATTTAACATGCCACATCCCAACAAATCTATAAACCAATAGGGGATTTTGTAGGCACTCACAACGTATAAAATAAAATAATTTACAGTTTATTTAGAAAACCATACAATGTATAACATACTATAATATGTTATTTTCTGAATAAACTGTAAGTTTTTTTTTATTTTACATGTTATGTGGCTATGAAATACACTTTTGTGACCCCCCAATCAGGAGTGCAAAAGGGAAGGGGGAGGATTAACAGTTTACACATATATTGGTTCATTTAAAAAGTAGATCAAAAGCAGCCAAAGTTTGGACACCCCTATGGTAGATAGTATGTATCTCTGCCTTAAAGTGTTAAGGTGGCCATACACAGGTTGATACCTGCTCGATCAAAGAACGTGGTGTTCACCACACTTCGCTTAAGCGTTCTGCGATTGAACGGCGAATCCAAAGTAATGGCTAATGAACAGGTATTTACAAACATGTTAGTTTCCTGTCCGATCGAGCTTTCTTCGTTTAATTCCTGAATGCGCATGCAAACGTTTGTTTTGGGAATCAAACTAAAAATGTACCAGTGTATGGGGACCTTAACTAAAGCCAAAACTTTTTAAATACAGTAAAAAAGGACAATTGTCAGGTTTTTATTGCGATCTGTGTTACCATGACTCTATATCAGCATCATTATTAATAGAAATGAAAGGGAAGAACATTTCATTTTACCACTAGAACATGAATAGGAGGCAGATCTTATTAGTTATAAATCTTTATAAATATAAAAATGTGGTGTCCATGATCAGAAACTAAATTTACTGATAGAATAGGCTCCTTCACTCCTACGCGAGGGAGAGATATCCTACAGACAGCTCATTTCAGTAACTGCATCCAGTGGCATTGTGTTACCCTGTCAGTCAGCTCTAGACATCGGCTTTTCTTCTAAATAAGACAAAGAGCAATGAGCTGAGTGCAATGACCCATAGCAACCAATCAGGCAATAGTAAAATGTTAAAAATACCGTCATCTGATTAGCTGCCAGGGTTTCCCACCTTTTTAATACTACATATTACTATTATATCTTAAGATTTTTCTACCTTATTATGATATGTCAATGAGTTATTCTTTGCAATGCATTACCACATGTTTTGATCATTTGGTTGATCCGGTTGGACTTCTTTATTTGCTATCTCAGATGATTCTACCAGCCCACATTTTCTATAGGTAAGATCTTTCTTTAATCGCATTCCTCACTCCCTTCCAGCTGTTACCTGGTCTGTGTTGTGTATATACCCCAAATTCAACTCCAACGTCTTATTTAATTTTAGAGTTATCATGACTAACGTTTTATTTGCGATGACCATGATATATGACAACCATGACTTTTTACAAGATCAGTAAAAATTTGGTAAAAAAAATAACCTGATATGTTACATCCAGAAGGGGGTTTTTTGACAGAGGGGCCGGAGAAAGAGCCTGTATGGGCTGCCCAGCATAGGTGTCCCAAATCCCCAATAACCAGATTACTGGAGACCTGTTTCCATATGGGCAAAATAACTGTAAAAAAATATATAAATTAACAAAATGTTCCCAATTATTATTATAATTTATTAATAAAGCGCCAACATATTATGCAGCGTTGTACAATAATTTAGAGTTGAGACAACACAAGATAACACATAAGTACAGGTTATGCCACAGGAGGATTAGAGGACCCTGCCCGATCGGGCTTACAATCTAATATTACCAATCACATTTAAATAAGCTTGCATGTTGTGATCACATGATCACGCCTCTGCATCGACCTCATGCGCAACATTCTGGTGCCTCTAGGCATTATCTTCTCCCATTGCAGTGAATGAGCAGAGGGGCCTGATCAATCATCTAAATGGGCCTCATATGGCTTGCGGTGTATTTACTATTTATGTATTTATATGTGGTCATGTTAAAATAAACTATTACGGTAATAACAATTCATATCTATTCTATATTATTGTGTTTTTGCTTTTTTTGACTATTTTGTCATACCAAATCCTTGTGCTAGACTTTTTATTACTTTTGGATAATATTTATTTGTACAATATTACTGCATATCTTACATGAAAATATTTAATATTTTAGCCGCAAAAAGTTTTTTCTTTTGTTCCTGAAATATTTTTTTCTATTGCTGAAGCACCATTTCTCAATGTAGAGGCCTTGTTTGTTTCTTGAACAAATGTAACCCAAAAATGTGAAAGCAATAAATTCAGATTCACATATTACCATACCTAGACCTATATAATCTAAATAATTGTTGAATTGTCAGTGACTGATCCTTAAATACCCTGCCAAATTGCAATAGTAAATTAATTTTTTTATAAAGAAAACTAGAATCATAACAAACCATTAAAAATTTATTTTGAATTGAATGAACACTAATTATAATTTTTTTGTAAAATGAATACAAATGATTCAAATTGTTTTCCTTTTTTCATCCATTTGTCTTTTTTTTCTACATAGCTTTATACTGTCTGCCTCAATCCGATCCTATTCTGTGCTCTGTACTAATAGTGTCTGATATCTTATAACTAATAAAAATTTATCAATGCAGCTTTTAATAGATTTCTACCTTCTTACAAATAATAGCTTTTTTATTTATTTTGCCTGTCACATTTTGTGTGCTCTTACTATGTCATTATGTAAAATAATGAAAAAAAATATTTTAAATCATTTTATTTCTACATTGTGCTCAAAGTTAAGGTAAAAAAAAAGTTTGTAGAGTAGATGAGAATAGAATGTCCAGACATCCTTCTATATGGTTTGTTAGAAACCTCAAATGTGAAATATTATTGCCTTTGTTTATTTAGCATTTAAATATCATACATCCTAAATTAAGCCCCCATACACCTTTTAATCACTCTGTACAATTTCCTCCTTGATAGAATACATAGTGATTAGAAGGTATATATCACTGCTATGTAGTGCCGGGTCCTCCCTGATAGAATACATAATGATTGGAAGGTATATATCACTGCTATGTAGTGCCCGGTCCTCCCTGATAGAATACATGGTGATTGGAAGGTATATATCACTACTATGTAGTGCCGGGTCCTCCCTAATAGAATACATAGTAATTGGAAGGTATATATCACTGCTATGTAGTGCTGGGTCCTCCCTGATAGAATACATAGTGATTGGAAGGTATATATCACTGCTATGTAGTGCCGGGTCCTCTCTGATAGAATACATAGTGATTGGAAGGTATACATCACTATTATGTAGTGCCAGGTCCTCTCTGATAGAATACATAGTGATTGGAAGGTATATATCACTGCTATGTAGTGCCGGGTCCTACCTGATAGAATACATAGTGATTGGAAGGTATATATCACTGCTTTGTAGTGCCGGGTCCTCTCTGATAGAATACATAGTGATTGGAAGGTTTAGAAAGCTCCTCATATTACATATTACCGTTTCGGTAGAACAAAAGTGGATTGTACAGAAATTGTATGGTAAGATTGTAAGGTGTATGGGGGCTTTAATATTTATTATTTATGTATTTATATGTGGTATATCATGTTTTGAGAATAAACTATTAATACAAATTCATATTCATTTTAAATTATTATTTTTTTGCTTTTTTGACTATGTTGTCATAACAAACCCTTCTGCTAGACTTTAAATACTTTAGGATGATATTTATTTGTACAATATTTCTGCATATCTTACATGAACATATTTAATATTTCAGCCAAAAAAAGCAAAATGTTTTTAAAGATGTTTTTCGTTAGTTCCTGAAATATCTTGTAATATGTGTAAAAGCTTATTCTTGCATTTCATTCTAATTAGAATTTCACAGGCAGTAGTACTCCCTCTATTTTGTAGGATGGTGTCTTTGTGTAACGTAGCTATCCATGCATAAAATGGCTGGCCACTGGTGGGTCTGGGCTTAAACAGCTGACATCTGCTTAGTCCCCCCCCCCCCCACCCCACCCAGTAGAATAACAAGCTATTGCAGCCTAATCTACCCCAAATGTGTATGTAAAAGAGGTCCCAACTATTGACCGGTGTCCCTTTCAGCCAGGGATTGGTCCACATGGTTTCAGGAGCTAAGGGGGCTGATTTGAAATGCAGATCTCCAGACAGCTCAGTCCGGCCTGCCCTCACTCCTTTGGTGTGTGTGTCATAGTGAAAAATGGCTTGTACAAGGGTCAGTCACCCGTACTTACTTAATTACCTCTTGTTGGACCTGCAGAACTGTCACAAGCTGTGGTGGATGCGGGAGCTGTTCCCCTGCTAGTGCTGTGTATCCAGGAGCCAGAAATCGCCCTGAAAAGGATCGCTGCCTCAGCCCTGAGTGATCTATCAAAGCATTCTCCGGAGCTGGCTCAGACCGTGGTGGACGCAGGAGCCATCGCCCACTTAGCCCAGATGATTCTCAATCCGGACGCCAAACTCAAGGTACTGCTTCCAATTACCGTTTGATCTATCTATGTTCCTGCTACGTGTTCCCGAAAATACTGCAGCGAAATATTTATTAATTGCTGCCAATTCTTTTTGTAAGGGTCTTGCCCTTCTTTTTTTATACAAATAAGAACATCTGTTATAGAGCAAGACCGCAGAACTGTAGCAGCCAGATTCCCAGATCAGTAGGCGCCGCGCTTCTGACCATTCATGGGGGACATTTGATGGTGCTTCTGCATTCTAAAATAAATGTATACATCAGTTTTATTTGTCACTTATTATTTGTCATTCTATCATAAATACAAATGACAAATTAATGATCAAATAATAAATCTTTAAATAAATGTGTTTTGCATTTAAATGTCAATAATTTCTGTAAAAAAATTACCATAACTAGACCTATATAATCTATATAATTGTTGAATTGTCAGAGACTGATCTTTACATACCCTGGAATGCAAAATTGCAATAGTAATTGATAGCACAATCAAGCCTTCTTAAAACAGAAGGTATTTACACGGCCCAATCCAGCACAAATCCCAAAACTTTAGGTGGAAGCCCTTGTTTTGGGACAGTGGGCGGAGCCATGCAAATTATTCCTTTTCGCCCCATCAGCCAAATGCAATTGATGAATAGTAATTGATGAGATCGAGTAAACGAGAAAATGTCATGGATCCTTGATCATGGTTTATATAAAGGGAAATATGACAAATCATCATTGGGGAACATTGCATCTATTAGATTGTAAGCCCGATTGGGGTCTTCAACTCCTCCTGTGTCATAACTTGTGTGTTATCTTGTGTTGCATCTCAACTCTAAATGAATGTACAGCGCTGCGTAATATGTTGGCGCTATCTTAATACAAGTATAAGTTTTTATTCTCAGAGGGAGGTCAATAGTACAGATTTAGCAGAGTTTCCATCTTTTGCTCTGGATTTATAAAAGGCAGTTTCATAGTTATATACATTTTTCAAGTCAAAGTAATTAACTTTTTAAAGTACATGTGTTGCCTATGTTGTTAAATTAGTTATTGCTCGCACACAATTGTGAATATTTGCGAATATAGAATATTAGTAGAATTATGCATGAAATATCGCGAATTCGAATATTGCCTATGCCGCTCATCACTATTGGCTAACTGAAGTCATTGGAGACGCAAGCTTTCGGGATGTCACATCATTCAGGCTTAATAAGAAGGGACCTGACATCTGAAAGCTTGCTTCTCTAATAACTTTAGTAAGCTAATAAAGGCGATCACTTAAACCCCAAACTTTCTGGGCTGGCATAGCCAAATAAATATAAGCCCAACATTGTTACCATATAAACATTCATCTCCAGTACAAATATGTGTTGATGGAAATATAAGTTTGTAGTCTGGACACAAACTCTGCTAATGATAAACCTCACCCAATCAGCGATCTGTAAACACACTTTGTTGCTGACAGAATCCCCCCCCCCCCCCCTCTATATATCTGTATTATATGTTTTTGTGGTGTACTTTACATTTTATTTAATGGTTTGAAAAATACAGAATAAAAAAACATTTGCAGTAGTATATGTATATTTCTGGGCAGATGATGTTGTAGTTTCTCAGTGTGGGGTTTGCTTCCAGATTCAGTGTTGGTGACAGATGGAGAGATATTTCCAGCTGCTTCAACTCACGTCAGATAGATGCGGCTGTATGTAGATGGCGTGATCCCTATATACAGATAGAAATGTATATCTGATTACTTAGAACCCGTAAAACATGTTTTTTTTATTCATGTTAATTCTGTGTAAAATAAATAGGTTATTTCAGGCCTCTTTACTGAAGGATTGAACTGTTTAAGGCTCTTCAACACAGAGAGAGAGAGAAAGAGAGAGAGCAAGAAAGAGGAAAAATTCGACAAGTTCGATTTTGTGATTTGATTGTAAAGCCCCTGTAATGGTATCATCACCAAACTTGATAGAGATATACAGGGAGTGCAGAATTATTAGGCAAATGAGTATTTTGACCACATCATCC
>CM070036.1:142770322-142780692 GCA_036250615.1 Ptychadena robeensis | reverse complement strand
GATGTATTCACAGAGATCGCCATTTGCATGCTTGTGTATCAGTGAACAGACACACAAGCCCATTACATCGCCATTACAATGCATGCTTGCATGGTTTAAATGACTATTGCATTTCTTCTGTCTCGCATTCAAACCATACATACAAACACACTATTCTGCCTAGTAGTACTAGAAAGAAAGCCCTCCCTCCTCCCGGAAGTTACAGTATGCTAATTGATTGAATCGAATCTCAATTGGACGGGTCAAAGAACAGCACAAAAAATGAGACACAATGTGGGGACAATCAATCAAAATTTTCCAACTGGTCCGATCAAATTTCGATCGAGAAAAATGACAATTTAAATCGAATTTCAACTATCGTGACATGCTTCAATTTTTAATCGACCGACTAAAAAAATTGGTTGAATTACATTGATTGTACAGTCAATTGAACCATATATGGCTAGCTTAACTCATATAAGTCTGACGTGGTGCCTGAAGACCCCTAAACTCCAACAATATCTACCATATATATATATATATATTTTTTTTATTTTTTTTACACATAGGACCTACATGAAAGTAAACATATATATATGATCTTTTTTAAAAGAGATGAACAGTATTTCATATTTTTTAGCGATTTCCATTACGAAGAGCAGTACCATTTCACCTAGATATTATCTATTAGCTTCTGAATTGTATGGCAATATGTCTATCCCTACATATTAAAATATTACCCATCAGTGAAGGTGCTGTGCGCCTGGCTCATGAGGTGTTACATTCTTGAGGGATTACAGTAAAGTTCAGGATATGCGTAGGACGACGGCACAGTCTATCCCAAAAGTGGGCGGAGGACAAGTGTAAAATCCCAATGCTCCATTCTGTCTCGGAGCGTTACAGACATATAGTCCTGCACCACTATTACCACTTTCAATTACACAGTAATGAAATACTCTCTCAGACAATGAAATCAGATCAGTTTTAGGTGTTCATCGTCTAGTGGTATCTGTAGACGTTCTCATGAATTGTTAATGAGAGCCGGAAGACGACAAGTAGACAAGTGTACCGTGTCAGCAACTTAAAATGGTGTTCGCTTTCTCATTATAAAAGTCAATGTGTGGAAGCTGCTGCCATTGTTGGCGCCATGCTTATCCAACAGCTATACTCAGCACTGATGCTTGGTTTAAACCTATTCACTTTGAATTTTCATATGTTGTCAGTGAGATCAGGTCTTTTGGATATAATGTGAACTTTTTGGATTCACTTAACATGCATTGACCCCCCATAAAATGGATAGGTGTACACTCGGCCTGTCAAATGAAAGGCCCAAACCTGTGTGCTTGCTGTTTGTTATGAAGGGCTTGTTCCCACTTTAGCGATCTCCCACGGTCCCCGCGATTCTAATCCATGTATTTGATGGGGCTCATCCCCATAGCTGTGGCCGCGATCGGGCAAGCCTAAGCTCTAAAACATGTTTCACCGCGTGCCCCTGATCGTGGCCATAGACATGAATCGCCGCGTTTAAGTACCCCATCCCAATTAATGGACTTTTAACTGCGCCCATTCATGGGCGCGATCAGGGACAATTGGGCTGGGTTGGGCAAGATTTCCTGTCCCACCCCCCACTTCCTGCCTGCTTTTCAGGTGAGTAGGTAGGTAAGTAGGAAAGATTTAGGATTAAGATTTAAAGAAACTAGAAACTGCAAGGTCCAGGCTCAATGTAACAGAGTGCAAAGATCTAGGGTCAGGCTTGGAGTCCAGGGGCTGAACAGCAATACCGGTGCAGGCCGGGTAGTTCACAGGCAGCCGTAACAGATAGGAAGTGAGCAGAAGAGTGGTCAAGAGCAAGCCAAGGTGTGAAGTAACAATGGAGCAAGACGACGAGTAGTTGAGTAGTCAATAGCCAAGGGTCGGTACATGGATGATTTAAAGGCACAAATGAGATGAGAAGGAAGAGCAAGATACTGGCAGGAAGCACAATATTCTGGCAATGAGGCAGAGCAAGGACGTGGCTTTTAAAGGAAATACATGGGAGATGAGAGGGGGGTACAGAGTTCAACAAGGAACTGAGAAACAATGTAACTAGGTGCAAGAGATCCATGAAGGTATCAAGTCAGGTGTGCAGGCGGCTCAGCAGACAGAGCTGCAGCCAAAGCCTGAAGCATCACTGGATTTGTCAGAGAGTGACTGTTTATATCTGTTTAAAGGAATTGTGACACTTATCTGCAACAAGCATGTTCTGTGTCTGCAGCGCATACAGTTCTGGTGCTATATACACAGCTGGGCAACTCGTGGAAAGCCCCATAACTCACTCATGATGGAGCCACTTGAAAGCTCAATGCAGAACAAACACTTGAACTAAATGTTGTAACTCTCTTTTGTTTTTGTTTTCAGGCAAAAAAAGCTTTAAAAAACATCCTGCAAAAATGTACCCATCTCCCAGCCCTTGAGCCCCTTCTACATGATGCTCCACCCAATATCCTGAAACATGTGGTTGGCCAGTTCAGTAAGGTAAGATACAGCACACACAGGATTGGTAAACTGATTTTTTTCCATGTCACACCTAAAACTCTCTAAAATCTTGAAACCCCCCCAAAAGGTAAGACATAGAACAGTGTATATTGTTGTCTGATTACTGGCCCCCCCCCCCCCCTTTGCTGAACATTCTAAGGACAATGTATGAGACAGGAAATCCAGAATATACATGAAAGGATTACCTCTTCCAAGAATGTTGCGGCTTGTGCCAAGGTCTTAATGTTCTAGCACCATGAGTGTATTAACATGCCCGAAGTGCTTTTTTTCTGGTTTGACCCCTGTAGAATGTTATGCACAATATACACATAAAGGCCAATGAATTCTCTTTTCTTAAAACTGAACTATAGGACCTTGCTTTCTGCGAACTCTTTCTGCTAGTTCAATAGTGTTAAAGCGGTTTAAAACACAAAATAAAAAAAGAAACACATACATTAAATAGACACAATGCTCTCCTGTCAGAAGTTCAGATGCTGGAAAACTGCTGCACAAAAAAACTTACCTTCCTCATGTTCATTCCTGATGCCAGCATCTTAGACCCTGGAACTGAAGCCACTTCCGCCCCCATGACTGCGCTACTTCCCCTCCCCCTTCTACAGAGACTAGGCTTTCTGTCTCCTCTGTCGGAGAGCTCGGTGGGGGTGGAATTTGGCTGCAGTGATGAGAGGCGCCTCTGGACGGGAGAGACGGCTCTCATCACTGCTAATCACCTAAGTCTCGCAAATGTAATGCTGACATTACAATCCTGCGAGACTGGGCAGGCAGGGCTTCCTACAGCTGCAAGGGGAACAAGGGGAACATGGGACAGATCCCAAATCCCATTGCGGCTGTATGACATGGTGACGAGGCGATACGTCAGACAGTGGAAGGGGCGCGCTCAAAAAAAACCCACCCTTCCTGTTGTCAGAAAAAGTTTTTTTATTTCCAATTGCAGATCTCCACAGTATCAGCTGTAGCACAGCTATAGTGACCTACGAGGTGGTAGGTCCTCTTTAATTAAATAGAATCATTCAGTCCTATGAATTCGGAAAATTGTGCTATCATATTGGCTTTTAATAAATCTGTATTATAAATTAAAATATACTGCACTCCATTGTTCCCTGAATGCTGGAACTCTCTTATTGCTACGGATTCACAGGGTTTTCATGGTCATCTAAACTATATAGCAGAAATATTTTTTTTAAATAACAAGTTTTTATTAAGCTTTACAATTTGTTTGAAAAAAAACTGTAGAGACAGAAAGTCAAGGAAAATCTTGGGTATCATATCTCGACAGTGCTATTCCATGTGACGCTAGAAACATTCAAAACACTGAAGTACAAACTCAAACACTTGTGATAAAAACCTGAAAATTGTATAAAATGAGGATGAGGAACTATAAATTAGTATATCAATAAAAACATACATTATGACTTCTAAAATGTGTTAATGTCAATTGGATCTGGCCTCAAGATACAACCCTCCTTGACAGTGGGAGAGCAAGGCAGCTAAAAGAGAGAATCAGCATGTAGAGGGGGATCCGGTCCCAGGGCCAAAGTAGAGGACATCGTTTCTCTAAACCTTAGTGTGGGTCACTTACCGTTGGATGAAAGTGGGAAGAGTCTTGAACCAAATACAACAGACAGGGCCTCCATCAGAACTTTTGGGGCCTCATATTGGCGCACAGAATAGGGAACCTGGTTGCCATCCTGATGCCACAACAACAACAGCGGGCATGGCACTGACCAGGAGAGCGGACCACCAGGTCCCCCTAGATGGTCAGGGTGGGGAGGCCCCCTGTACCGGCCTGATTACAGCTCTGACCATGGAGTCCTTCAGTGATTGGTGATTGGTAATTTTAGAGCTGGGCAATTAAGGATTGCACACAGGCAAAACGTGTGAGTTTGTCTAACCATGCAAGGACAGAGGGTGAATCTAGTACATACCGTACAGTGGGTTGCAAAAGTATTCGGCCCTCTTGAACTTTTCCACATTTTGTCACATTACAGCCACAAACATGACTAAATTTTATTGGAATTCCACGTGAAAGACCAATGCAAAGTGGTGTACATGTGAGAAGTGGAAGGAAAATCATACCTGATTCCAAAAAATTTTTACAAATAAATAACTGCAAAGTGGGGTGTGCGTAATTATCTAGCCCACTGAGTCAATTCTTTGTAGTAGCTTTTGCTGCAATTACAGCTGCCAGTCTTTTAGGGTATGTCTCCACCAGCTCTGCACATCTAGAGACTGAAATCCTCGCCCATTCTTCTTTGCAAAACAGTTCCAGCTCAGTCAGATTAGATGGACAGCGTTTGTGAACAGCAGTTTTCAGATCTTACCACAGATTCTCGATTGGATTTAGATCTGCACTTTGACTGGGCCATTCTAGCATGGATATGTTTTGTTTTAAACCATTTCATTGTTGCCCTGGCTTTATGTTTTGGGTCGTTGTCCTGCTGGAATAAGGAAAATAAGAAAACCCATGTTGTGGGTAAAAAATACCTAGCGAAAGCCATACTTTAGGAACCTTTACAGATAGCGTGACATGATTTAATCTCCCCACAATTCTGTGTATGTATTTAGCCCGTTGTGTAGAATATCAGAAGGCTGACGCTGCGCCATTCTGCAGGTAGCTTTGGAGCGGTGAAGATTTAATGCTTCCCTTAACACAGAAAACCCCCAGCTAGATTTCCCCTTTTTAATGAGGCTCTGAAAGTTATGAACTTGAAATAATTGTAGGGCGGCTCGCAAGCACACTCTACACAAGTGGAATGCTGCCTTGGGGCATTACAGGCCATGAAATCAGTTCTTTAATAAAGAAAGATGGGATATTAAAGGACTCTTTTTGTCTCATTAGGTAACAGCAGAGCACAGCTGCATCGCTGGTTCTAAATATAACATGAATTTATAAAGTGGCGTTCATCCAATCCCGCTTCCCAGAGAGGCCAGCATTATTAGATACAGACATGCGGCCACAATCAGGGAGGAATCCCAAATCAGTGATGGACTTCCTTCACTTTCCATGTCCGTCTCAGATTGCTCGCCGGCAACTGACAAACACGGATAATTATTGCATAAT
The DNA here is from genome assembly GCA_036250615.1 of Ptychadena robeensis. Classification (NCBI taxonomy): domain Eukaryota; kingdom Metazoa; phylum Chordata; class Amphibia; order Anura; family Ptychadenidae; genus Ptychadena; species Ptychadena robeensis. The sequence goes on along the minus strand of CM070036.1, from coordinate 142,775,117 downwards.
TAACGTATCCGGAAACTCGTTGTTGTATCAGCAGCTGTGAGTGTGCGGGAGATCAGCAGAGGTGTAACTGCAAGATGAGGAGGAGGAATTTTATTACACAGATGAGGGATCACAATGATTTAAGGCCGAGTCTCCACACATCCCCTAAAGTGGAACTCTAGCAGTCACAATGACATCACATGAAACATCAGCATATTAATAAACCCCCCGTTCAGTATGAGGCAGAAGCTCCTCAACATTCCACATAACCAGAAAAACACAAGATGGTCACATATGGGAAGTGACATTTCAAATTCACTGACGGCCATAGTCCCGTCTTGGACCTTATGGTCTTAAACCCCCTGATTCCCCGAACTTTTCTTCTACCAAAACCATGTAATATGAGGAGCTTTCTAAACCTTCCAATCACTATGTATTGTATCAGGAATGACCCAGCACTACATAGCAGTGATATATACCTTCCAATCACTATGTATTCTATCAGGGAGGACCCGGCACTACATAGCAGTGATATATACCTTCCAATCACTATGTATTCTATCAGGGAGGACCCGGCACTACATAGTTGTTGGTAGATCTAATGAAAATTGTATGCAGGGATCTTAAGGTGTATGGGCTTGTTTATGGCCTGCTTAAGGGGAAGCAGATTGCTCTAAGGTTGCTTTGCCTTCTAGAAGACCAATAAAAGTTTGAGAGATTTACTGATAGCAGAAGCAGTAAAAGCCCGGCACTAGATAGGGAGATAAGCTGTACTGAGGTCATAAAGATCTAATTGAGGTATTACGCAAATAATCAGCAGTGTGTGAACTAACAACCTTTCCTCATGTATGGCACAAAGTGCACTGGCCTCCCTTCCCTGCACAGCTGGAACTATGGCGAAGGGTTAATGAAACAAGTTATTTCGAGGTTCTCTCCAGCAGCCAAAAATACTCTGGAACCACTCATTGCTGCATTCTTTCCTTCATTAGGTATAAGCTCATATCTAGACTTCTTTGAATTACGTAGATACAAGGGGGCTCTGTTATATAGGGGGGTGTTCAGGGCACTAGAAGCCGTCCTAATTGATGACTTTCACAGTTTCGCTACAACAAAATGTCCATTGAAAAGTTATTAATCCCGCAACACTGAATGCCTTATATAAACATCATTAGCAAACATTCGTAGAAGTATGCGTAGAAATTCCCATATTTGTGTAGAACAACATTGACCTTCTTATTACAGAAGCTATATAAAGGTTGTCACTTCCTCTATGTAAAAGTAATAAAACAAGTTTTTTTCTCTCATTTAAATATAGTAGGCGGGGCTATGAGGTCATGTTTATATACCAGCGGGCCAGCTGTGGTATGGTGCAGATGTGGCTGTTTATCCAGCTTGTATGCAACTGCTTCACAATTATTTATTGTCCTCATAGGAAGGTCAGTTGGAGCCATATATCCAATGTATGCTTATCAGGGGTATACTTAGGGGTATCACTATTCATGACACTCAATGAATGAATCGCCTTTATTGGTTCTTCTTATTAAAAGTCAATAAAAACTGACCAATATCCATTTAAAAAGGAGTTTCCAAGGCAGAATGGGGGCTTGCCTCTGAAAACCCCTGATAAGTATACATTGCATGTATGGGTTCAATTGACTTCTAGGTATAAAAATCCTCACTGGAAAGTGAGGTGGGGGGATGGTGTTGACAAAGTTGCCCGGAAGAAGACTAGGATTGTTCTATTTTTTTACTTTGTATTTACATCATAGGAAGGTATACAAACCTATGTACCATGTGCAGTGCCGTCATTACTTAGGACTTGTGTCCATCTAGTCTTTGTTCAAAGACGTGGGAAGGGATCCACTGCCGCGATAATAAAGCGCCGTGCATGTGCTGCTTTAATTTAAATGCAGTTCTTGTTTTTTTGCCTTTTTTTGTATAATAAATAGGGTGCGTTACCTTAAACCGCTAACAAACAGCGGGTTAGGTGTCATGGACGCCAAAAGACACATACCCTAAGATGCCCATACACAGCTTGCTTATCCCTGGTCCATTAAACGCTCTATACGTTTATTGAATCAACCAAATATATTGATTTCATAAATACATTGAGTATAGAATCAAAAGCACCGGGATCGGTCAGGTCAGAAACTTTCATGCGCCATTTTAATTTTCTGTTCAGTCAGATTTTGCAGAGCTTGCGTGTATGGAAATATATTGAATAAAAAATAGTGATCGATTTAAATTTTAATCAATTGCTAGTGATTGAAACCATAGAACGTCAGTTGCAAACTAACTAAGCAAACTAAAGAATTGATTGAAGTGTGCCATAGAAAGATCAGTTGTTAATAATTTCCATTCAATCGATGTAAAGTGGCCATACACAGTGCACGTTCACACGGATTGGATGTTCGGAAATTGAACAAGGCCACCCTTCGATCCCCATCTAAAGTATCGAACCGGAATCAGTGTTGCGCATCAATTCTCCGTCCAGTCAACGATTGCTGGAGTGCAGTATGGTGAGGTCATCATGTGCTTCAGCATTCATAAATCGAGCGGGTATTGACCCTTAAAAAGTGAATAGTTTCCTTCACACCTGGTACCATCGACCAAAAAATTTACGAAATGGAGCGTAAAATGATCAGACATGTTGGTAATTTTTGCTCGATCAAACAAATATCTTGTTTACAATAATAATACACATGTGCTCCATAGTAGGATCATATATTGATCATAAACAAATTGATTACAGGTTCAAACTGCACAAGGTAATCGGATCGGCGATTGATTGAGCAAAAGTCTTATGTAAGTTTTAAGCAGGGAACACCCGGCTCGATATTGGAACCGTGAGAGATTCCCGGCAGCAGACGTCATCACACTGATACCCGATATTGGATGTCCATGCAAAGCAATGGACATTGACCGTGGTTTGCGATCATGTCAGAGATGCCAGTTTTTGAGCGGGATTGATTGTTCCCGCTCCAAAACTGGGATGGCCGCATATGTTATGGGCCAGAGAGATGGCTGTGAGCACGCACGGCGCTCCAAGCGGCCATTGATCTGGCCCATATCTATACGTGTGTTCCCTGCTTAAGACTTTGTTTCTGCTGCATAGAGATCTAGAGTCTATAATTTTGCCCTAATAATAAGAAAGAGGTCATATCCCAGACACTGCTTCAGACAGTGGAAGTTTTATTGACGTTACACATGCTTTGCCTCAATGATTGTTACCAGGAATGATTGTTAGTGATTGTCGCAGGCGACATTTTTACAACATGCTCTGTACAAACAGACTGTTCTGTGGAAAGGGCAGGGGAGGGAGGGGGACACATACTACAGTAGTCCTCATTAGCGGTGGGTTGTGTGAGGTCAACCTCAGGGAGGATATCCACAGAGATATCATCCAAGACAATTGTTTGTGATAAGAAACAGGGTCAGAGGTCTTGATGGATGACTGTGATGTGATTTGCTGAAGTCTGGCTTTAGTATTATTCCCATCTTTTTAGACTCATTTTTATAATTCATTACAATAACAAAATTTTTGATGTACTGTATATCACCTTAATGATGAAATTAACCTTAAATGGGAATATGATTGACTTTACCAACATGTTTAATTGTTATGTATTATGAAATTTGAGCCATTCAGGCTTCCTTCGAGCAGGATCTGTTGAAGCTCGGTGAAACAGTTTGGCAGAACAGGGTTCCAACATGTTGGAAAACCCTGTTCGATTTTCCAGTGGCCGATATCAATGACACTACAGTGCTGCGGCATGATATAGATGAAGCTCGAGCGCAGCATGATGACGTCATCGCGCTGCGCTCAGCTGGGCACCGGTCTGACCATTGCATTTGGTATTTAAGTGTTTTTAGGAGCATAGAAACCCAAATATTTGCAGTAGAATCTACAGTTTGTTCACCACCCATGCATATAATATAGGTGTGTCAAATAATGAATTTCAATGAGCAGCCACTGGAAGCCACATCAGGTCCAGAATCAGAGGTGCATGTCTTCATTTTTATAACCCCCCCCCCTCCCACTGTCAGAGGAAACCCCCACAACCACCCCATTCCCAAGCTAGTATGAAGGAAAGGTGGGGAGTTCAATAGCAAGTGGTTTATAAGGCATGAAACCCTGCTTCCAGCGGTGACTTATTACACAGTCCCTTAACGCTTCCTCGTTACATTCATATATGTGATATACCTCTGTCTGTCTCTGGTCTCGGGGTGATTTGCGATGAGCCGGATATAATTGTAAACTCTGGACGGAGCGCAATATGAAATCTAGCAGTGCATTGTGGAGTTCCAGCTCTATGTTCTCTGTTGTACTTTGGTCTCCTTCCAAATGTACTTTCCCTCCCTCCTATAGAGTACAGTAAGAACCGTTCTTATGGTTCATGTTCTCTGTCCAACGAATCCAAACCATGAAATCTGCAGTTAATGAAACATTCACATCCAAATTTCCGTGATCAGCTATGCATGCTCTTCTACATCGTTGTTCTTTCAGGTATTTATTATAACCCTTGATTTTGTCTCTCACATGCTCCATCTTGGAGGCAGTTCACACTGTGATAGATTCATGGCAGTACTGTCTGTCCAGAAAGTGGAGGACAGGACTTGGTATGGCCAGGTACCAGGGCTGTTTCTCCAGCTATGCAGAATATGCATGCACACAGGACCCTGGGAACCCCTTGTCCTTGGGCCCCAGCTAGCCCGGGGGTGGGGGGTTGTTGAGGTGTGTGTATGTGGAGGGGGAGAAGAGGAAGGAGGATCAGGGTGTTCCTTTTCTTCTTCCATTACAATTTCACCCCCCCCC
>CM070036.1:142692156-142706969 GCA_036250615.1 Ptychadena robeensis | reverse complement strand
ACTATCTCCTGGTACTCATCTGAGGAGCTCACTAAAAAAGTTATGTGCACGTCATGTTTATAAGTATCCTGGGCACATCTTCTTAATTCCTTTTTTGGGATTAGGTGACCCTGATGAAGCATATTCAGATTGTCCTCTCTGGACAGTATCTGGAAATGTTTCCCTGAGTGGATTTAAAACAGCAACATAAAAAAAGAAATCTTTATGGAAGATTCAATGTGTTTATCCCTCTTTGCTTTATTTATGACAAACATTTTACTAGCATCATCTTTTAGTCATTAAGCCGGTGTCTGTTTCTTGTTATGTGTCAGAAGAGGAGGTTTGGTACCACGCTGAATAATTCCATGTGATGAAGTGGATGTATAGACGTGTGCTGTGGAGGAAGGTATAATTAAACCGCATAGCTTCCAAACTCTTTTTCATTTACGTGTTTACATAGGTCAGAACATATAAGAACCATCAAAATCTTTTAAGTGCTTGTCTTACTCGTTGGTGAGTTTCTGACACTGTTCAGGTTTTCATTTCAATTTTTGTTTTAAATATGTAACACTTTATGTAAAATTGTTTAAAAGCAGCGACTTGGAATGATAGTGAAAGATTTAACTGTAAATATTGTCCAGAACCAGAACAGAACCCCCTCTCTAACCCTTGCAGGTTGAGTTTAGATTTTCATATAAGCTACTGTCTTCACCAGCCGCTTCTTTAATGTGTAAAACTACATAGATTGTGGAAGTTATTATATAGAATATATATAGCAATTCAAATTATTTATACAAAAACCTTTGTTGAACAAATAAAGATGAATTGTTGAGTACTTTATTGACATTAATTTAGCAAGCTATGACAGGCTTTTCAATACCAAATACCAGCATTGCCATTATACTTAGTAGCGGTATCTGTAAATTGTAAATGAAGATGTTCCTATGACTCATACTGATAGGTGTGCTACTCAGTGGCTCATTTTCTGTTTCAATATTTTTTAGTAAATGTTTCAAGTTTTAAAACAACAATAGACAGGAAAACCTATATATAGCAGAATGGGGCTAAAAGCCCATGGTGCATAATCATCCAACAGATAAAAAAAAAACATCCAGAACAATAAATTCAGTGGCTCATTTTATTCAGAAAAGCTTAAGCTGGCCATAGACACTTAAGCAGCCCATACATGGGTCAGATTTTCAATCAATCGACTTAAAACGATACATTTTTCAGTCGATTGATGGAAAATTGAGTTTTGCCCACCTGCTTAAATCTACTTAATCCGATCAAAATTGAGTAAAGCCAGCCATACACAGTCGGATTCCATGGCCGCTCGATCACCCTTCCGATCGATTCCGACGATTCTGCCGGGAATCGGAGGTGTGATCGATCGGCCAATTAAGAGAATCCGATCGCTGCATACCACCTTGTCCAAGGGATTCCGGGACGATTCCGTGTCCGATTCCATCTCCGACTCCACCTCACAAATGGCAACTCCCCCTGATCCGGGCAGAATCGGATCAAAAAGACCAACATGTTGGTTCTCTGTCGGATCCGATTCTGAGCCCCTGATCAATCGGATGCGATCGATCGGACAAGGTGGGCTGCACACGATTCCGGCACGATCGATTCGCGTGCACGCGCCCGGAATCGATCGTGCCGGAATCCGGTCGGAATCCGACCCGTGTATGGGGGCCTTTAAAATTCATTTGTTATTTGATCAGACTGGATGGTAAGTTTTGATCGGTTGATTGAAAATTGGTTCAGTATTTTGAGAACCAAGTGTGGTCAACCAATTTTTGATCGATTTTTTCTACCTATTCTACCTCACTTCTGATTGAAATTGTAATCGGACTATTTTGGATCGATTGTTATGTCGATTGAAAAAAAAATTGATCAAAAATCTTGTACTACATATGTGCCATGATACAATCGACATACAATTTTAGACCGACCTAAAAATGTATAGTTTTAAGTCGATTTATTGAAAATCTGACCCATGTATGGGCTGCTTTAGTTAGATTCCCTAAGATCGATCAAGAAGGTCGAAATCACACAAGGAACAGATTGAACAGGGATCTGCCAAGATGGTAAATCCTTGTTCAATCTGAAAGATTTGTATGGGGACCAGGGTCCCCATAAAAAGTATCAAGCAGGAATCGATGTGTCAGTAGCGCACATCTCGTTTCCCATTGGTTTTGCCAGAGACTGCAAGCAACATGGTGATGTCACCGTGCTGTGGTTGATTGACAGCAAAATTAACAGGGATCTAAGCGTCTATGGCCAGCTTTAGAAAGGTCCTGCGGAGACTTAAGGCCATACACGGGTTGATTTTGCGATTTAGACGTTGTTTCAATTGTCTTTCATGATTTAAAATGGCTTGTCAGTTGAACATCGATCGATTGCACCACCACACAGAATTTGCTTCCCGCTCGATGTACAGATAGATTTTGGTCTATCTAACTTAAATATCGATGGCTACCTTTACTGGCTTATGAAGAGCATGCACACCACTGGATGCACCTCATGTATATTTTTATTTTATTAAAAGGACAAACACTTAACATGCATTTTAACATATAACTATAAATAAGATTTAAGCCTAGGAAGAAGACAGTAGTAGTTCAGCTGAAATTTCAACCTGTAATGTGGTGCTGGTCAATTGGTGAGGACTGGTAATGTAGGTTGGAAATATTGTTAAATCAGTCAATATCTAAAGCTAGCCACACACGGTTCAATTTTGGTTCAATCGATGCTTGATTACATTGAGGAATTCAATCGTCTAATCGAACATCGATCTTAATCGCATCAACATACACCCCACATTAAGTTTGCGATTGTGTTGAGATTTCGATTAAAAAAGATTACTAAAATCATCGATTTTGGTATGGAAACGATTAAAGTTCAGATTGAAGTGGTCTATGTTATTATACGGAATCTAATCGATCCAGGCGAAAAACCACAAACATCGACGATTATAAAACGATTTTAGCACAATCGACAATGATTTTCCAACATGTCCGATCAAAATTAGATAAATTTTTCTGCCTTCATCGAGCATCGATTGAACCAAAATTGAACCGTGTGTGGCTAGCTTAAATCTTGTACCTGGTCATGCATGGATTTTGTTTGCATGATGCGAGGTCAGGAGGGGGTCAGAAGGACTGAACAGTGTGGTTGATTTTATTTACCTAAGTTGTTGCATTCAGAGCTATGTGCTTGCTTAATAAAGCACTGTTGGCAGAGAAAGGAATGACTACGGTACTCACTAGACTATGGGTCAACATATAAGCAGCTACATCATAATCAAGGGTGGCAATGATGCATTAATTTCACTGCAGCCTAGTTCAATGTTTTAATTCCAGCAACTTGCACAATAAAGCTGGCCATACACAGCTGGATTCCCCTGTGAACATTGTGCGATCAATCGGCGCACAATGATAGTTCAGGGAATAGATGTGCACTACCTTGGGGAATCGATCCCTGGCCGATAATGGCGATTGAAGGTAAATACTGACATGTCAGATTCCTGTTCGATCGGTTTTCCATTTCAGCGGTATTGATCGCTCCAGGTGCGCTGCATTTGATTCCCAATTCAATCGTGAAAATGAAAAATCAACGTATGGCCAGTTTTAATCTCCACAAGTGAGAAATACCCCTGGCATGTGAGCAATAAGGTGGATCTCTCATGGATCTCAGTTAAACTGGCAATAGACATTCAGATCCCTGTTCAATTCCCCAAAGACTGATCTGCGTGTGTGTTCCTACAGCTTGTTCAGTGATCGATCTTTGGGGAATTGATGGCTTCCCACCTTGACAGATCGATCATAAAAACCCTGTAACTCAACGTGATCCATTGTGGCAATATTTTTCTGGCCGATCCTGATACCTAAGATTGGGGACCAGGGTCTTATTTTAGGTCTTCCCATCAATTTGTATCTGTATTTTGGAGCATGTGCACAGGGCTTTATCTTCATAACTTCATAGAAATGTAATTTAAGGAATGGGTTTTGCATCAGTCTCACTGTGTGGTAGTACCATTGATGGATATTAGAGTAAAGCTGGGTATATATGGCTCGATTTTCTGTTTGATCAATGTAAAAAATGATTGTCGATTTACAGCCAACTGAGTTCTGTGCACATGCTCCTTAGTACCATATCCAAATGGATACAAATCAGGATCAGGATACAAATCAGGATACAAATCCATCCAAATACCCAGAGAACATCGGACATGTCCGTTCTCTGGCCGGCCGAGCTGTGGGGCGACAGGGATCTGTCGCCCCATGTGGGCACCCCCGATTGGCGGCCGATTTTGCTGCCGACCGACAGCCACGAGCGCGAACGCACGTCGGTCAGTGGCAAAATCGCCCGCTAATCGGTGTGTGTATGGCAGGCATAAGTGTACTGTAGTTCTTCAAGATAAGAACTGCCAGAATCACTAACAACGGAATAATCCCACCAGGACAATAAGAGGAGCCTCCAATGTGAACTATTGGAAATAGCAGCATGTGGAAGACATGAGGTTGTTGAGAAAGTTGGCCGATACATCAAAGAATATATTTAAAATGCTTCCTTTGTCTCACACACACAATGTATCTGAAAAGTCACTCAGGCAGAACTAGCTTTTGCCGATTGTAGGGTGAAACATATTATTCGGCCTGTCATCCACTGTAATATTTTCTTTCTCAGATGTTAATAGGATGGAGGCAGAGAAATCACACTTTATTGATTGTGCTGAACTACAGGAGGGAATCTGTGACAGTCACTGAAAAGCAAGAGAAAATGTGCTCAAGGTAAAAAGTGTTAACATTGTATTGATAAATATAGAGGGACGGATGGCAGTCTTATAAGGATCCATTCATTGTATCAGCTACAAAACATTAAACTATATCCATTATATATACAGTATATATAGATTTTGATTCTGTTGTTTTTTTTGTAACTTTTTTAAAGTAACTGCTGGCAACAAGTTACTACAGGGACCAACTCATTTTCAGTTTTTATCACCAGGATCAAATTATAATAATTTTTTTTGATTTTTAAATATCTAAAATCTGCATTTCCTAATTTGCATATGTGTAAGACTATGTTCCCACATAGGCGATTAATCACCTCACGCTCGCGATTTTAAATGCCTGCAGAAATTGGCGTTGATCGCATCCATTCAGTTAAATGGGCTTGTCCCCACTCAACTGATGGCCGTGGTCGTGACTGGACCCACGATCAGAATTGCAGCTTCCCCACATTCTGATGGCAGGCATCGGGGGTCGCAATTTTTTTCCTGATCGCACCCATAGACATGAATGGATGTGAAAAATTCATTCTCTATGAACGTAATTTTTTTTTTAAAATGGGGGCAATTTTTTAAGAAAATCGCAGGTGAAGATTGTCTGGTCAATCGAGCCCGATTGATCGCCTATGTGTGATCATAGCCTATAAACATCTATATAATATATATACATATAAGATGCACAAAGTTTATACAAAAACCTTGGCCTGTATGTGGCCCTCAGTGGGGGGAGTAGGACAGCGCTGATTAAGAGCAATCAGTGTTATTACCATGACCAAAGGTCGTGTCATCAGCACCGATTGCTGGCAGAGATGTGTTGTTAAAGTAAGCAGGGGGTTGCTACAGAGTGCTTCTTGCTGCTTATCAATTGTACAGAACACAGGTATTACCAATCAATGTTTGGTTGATATATCGATTATATATATATGTATAAAATGCTTCTATTGTAATAGATATTACTTATTTACTTATTATATGTATATTGTAAAGTTTACTTATTTTCTTTTGTATAATAAAGCAATAAAATAAATTATATTTTTAATGTTGAATCTCCTTTATATATTGTTGCCGTCACATTGTTTACCATGAAATCATATTTTCAATATTTATTTTACTTTGTAGTGGAGCAATAGCACGGACTCTGCATGAATAATCACTGGAGAATGACATCTGCTGGTCTGCAGGGACTTCTAGGACTGCTGTGGAAAGCAGCAGGAAGGTAACTTTTGAAGGCTTGCTATTTTTGGTAACCTGACTCAAGTTTAAATCTGTGATTGTGATGGTTAAAGAAAACATCCAGGTTGCAGAGTGCCAGGGCACTGAACAGGACCTGGTATTAGGTTGCTCTTGGCAGGCTTTTAGAATGAGCTCTTGTCAAGCCATGCAAAGCTGGGAAGGTGGGATTAGTACGAGGATGTCTTTTACCAAAGGCCACAGGTCACCGCACATGGCTTATGAAAGTAATCTTTGTAGGAAGCAGGAGACAGCTGTTGGGTTGAAGCTGTTCCTTGTCTTCATCATCCCTGTGATTCTGATTCCTTCAGTGTTTAGAGAAGCCCTGGGTGATGTCCCTGGTAGAGCGAACCTTCGAGGGTACTTCTTTCCAAAGGCTGCATGCTGATAGTGGGATTAACCTCTTCACTGTAAGCCAGTGTGCTTTGTAATTGGCTGGTGGACTGACATGGCAGATATTAATCCTGTTATGAAGTAGGGAAATGAAAAGCACACTTGTGCACATCAAGCTTCTACAAGCATACAGAAGTCTCTTTATTTTTTTTTCTAGGTAGACTTTTTTATTAGGCCAAGAAAGAAGGTGTTTTATCCTTATTACTACCTGTAGTGTTAAGCCCCCCATAGACAGGCAGACTCCTCCATGCAACTTCTGTACAACCAACTTTTCTTCTACCAAAACCATGTAATAGGAGGACCTTTCTACACCTTCCAATCACTATGTATTCTATCAGGGAGGTCACTATACTACATAGTTGTTGGTAGGTCTCATGAAAGTTGTATGGAGGAGTCTGCAGGTTTTACCATTCGGATCCTCTTTGGTGGGCCTCACTGAGAACGCTGCATCTCAATAAGCAATTACTCCTTTAAATCACTTTTTCACTTGGGTGATATGAATATTCCCTTAGGGGGGTGAAATACCTAGGGCCATCATGGCTATAAAGGAGGCCATACATGGCTGGATTCCCCACCAATTGTTGTTGTGGGGGACACAAGAATCGGCGAACAATCGCACAGCAAACGTTCAGGAAATTAATGCGCACCACCTTGGGGAATCGATCTCTGACTGAGGGTCCAAATCAGGCCTGTTTCTGGCGAATATGCACGCACATATGGTGGTCTATGCTGGGAGGCCCCCGGTGCTGTCCCTCGCACGTATATCTGGCATGCATGAACAGCGGAAGCTTGCAACAGGGGTGGTATAAGTAGAAATGGAAGGAGGAGTGTCGCGTTCTGACTCCTCGTTCTTCCATCAAACACCCCCCCCCCCGGTCCGCTGCTCGCTACTGCAATAGCTTCCCCCCCCCCCCCCGGTCAGCTGATTGCTGATATATCTTATATATCTTAAAATCTGCATAGCCAAATTTGCATATCTGGAAAAATATCTATATATATTAAGCTGGCCATAGACACTTACATTTTTCATACGATTTCTAAGCATTCAATCATCACGATCGATTGTTCATAAATGAATGCATGCTTAAAGTGTACTGTTTGACTGAAATGTCATAAAATTGCAAGGAAAATTGATCAGGCATTGATCGGACATGTCCGTGTTTTTTTTGAGACCTGATCCTACTTCCATGATTTCCATTCTGCATTTCTTTCTGTAGCCGATCTTAAGATACGTCACCGATCGATCAGGCGCATAAATCGGTGATAAATTATATAAACCCCCACCCCACAAAATTGCCACCTAAAGGCAACAGTTCAGGAGAGGTCATGAAAGGCCGCATGCTGTATATCCGTAAATGTATGCTTCTTTCAAACTTTCCTCTGCCTTTATTTCAAACCCTTGTGTTGGTTCAGTATACAAGGCCGAAACATCTGTTATATTTTATGTCTTCCTATAGGCTGGGATTGCTTTCTTTTCTGAAGCCTGCAAATATTCAAACCAGAGTCACTCTGAAAATAAACATTTTAATATTCACACCTCCCACCACACGTTGTACTTCTTCATGACCATTCGGAAAAAAAGTTATTTATGCAATGAGTTTATTTATGCAATGAGTTTAGAGGAAGTGACACGCATCACAGACCAAAGTCAGGGTTTGGACAATGTATACAGCTAACCTATAAATAATAATGTATAAACCTCAACTTTATTTTCTCTTATAAGTGGAGTTTCTTCTGGTAAAATAATAACCCAGTAGTCTCTTACTAAAAATATATCCCTACTGTACACATTAAATATTGTAAGTGACTAATGAGGGCATTTATAATTGTTTCAATGGAGAAAAATGTGTATTTCGCATGACATTCTTAATTTACTCATTGCAGGTAAGTGTACTCATTGCAGGTTTTTATTTTGCATTATTATTTGCACTTCTAGTGCCATACATAAAAAAAGAAGAAAATCTGGTGATAGGACTGCTTTAAGGGCTCCCATACATCTTAAGATTCCTCTGTTAGATTTCCTTTAGATCTCCTTTTGTTTTATCAAAACCATGTAATATGAGGGACTCTCTAAACCATCAAGTCTACCTGTGTTCAATTGCAGAGGACCCGGCACTACATAGTTGTTGGTAGATCTAAAGGATATTTGACAGAGAGATCTAAAGGTGTATGACCAGTTTAAATCTTACACAGTGGCTGGACACCTCTGGGGAGAACCCCATGGTGTCAAGTACTCTGTCCCCTTAGTCCTGGCAACTTCCCTATTCATCAAAGTCATATGTGGTGCCATAGGCCTGCATGGCAGGAGGATATACCTTGCCATGTACCTGCAGTAGAATGTTTATGTTGACTATCCTTCTTTATATATTTATAATTTTATATATTTTTTTGGGTTTGATTGTTTGATGATTTTTTTTAGCAGTATGATTATTACTTTTTTAAGTGGTTTGGAAAATGCTCTAGGGTATAATCATTGCAGACAAAGGCATGTTGCTAAAATCCTCCTAAAAATCAAGTTCTATCTTCTTTAATTTGCCTTTATAGGTCTTCTCGTACTCCATCAATATACATTTGTAATTAAAAACCTCTGTTTTTTGGGTTTTGTACATTCCCTTTGTAGTGCAGGTGTATCAGCGCTGGTTGTAGGGTCTGGCAGTAAATCTTGGAAATGTTATTTAATTAGTTTTTCCCAAATTTACACGCACGTTATGGAGACACACTCCACTGTTGTCACCAGGACACCCTCCCCATAAAATGCAATCTTCAATGGAATGCAGGTGGACAGGAATAGGTAGCAAAAAGGGGAACATCAACACTGAGATATAACAAAGGATGAAAAGAACTTTTTTATTTAAAGAAAATTGTCAATTGTATAACACAATACTTAAAAAACAAAATATCTTTCAGTTAAGGTTTACATCTTAACTAAGTTCACATTTATTTGTATTGAAAATCTCTTGAAAAGATGGGTGTAAAGAATTATCTCCCGGCTATAATGGGCAAGGCTGCCACCTGTGCATTCTGAGCCATGACGCCAAGTAATTCATCACAGGAGCAGACAGCTGAGAGCTCTACACATGCCGGGCGCGGTCTAATAATCCTGGATCGTCTCTTCCCTTCAAGAGGAGGAAGGATCACAACCTGAGATGATAGACATGGCTGCTTTATTAATAAGGAACGATGGGAGTGATTGTACCCGGCAGTGAGCTGTAGTCTACAGAAATCATCTTTGCATTGGCAAATGTATTTCAGATTAGTTGTAATCGATTAGAGCTCTTCGCAGGTTATTATTGGTCTTTGCGCTCTTGTATTGATTACAAAATCCACCCAAAGGCGCTCACCAGCAGAGAAGGAAGCTCTTTATATTCATTAAGATCCAGGCACAAATGAATGGAGCTCTTTAATCAATATGTCATTAAATGTATTTATTTAAATGCAACCCATGTAAATTTTTCATTTTCAATAAATCTTTATTGAGGGTTTTTCCATTTTAACAAAACAAGTACAGTATAATGAAATACGTTATAAATACTGACAATTCGTCGTAGCGAAAGAAAAAGCTCGCACTAACCAGAAAACATATTGAAATGAACATAATAAAGAGGAAATGGAAGCGCGCCAACCGAGCTGGCGAAGCCTCAATATAATTGGCTGTAATACTTAACCCATGTAAATTTTTAAATGTGGCATGGCTCAAGTTGGGGGAGAGAAGAGCAGCACAGCCTTGGACCCTCTATTCCAGGGGTCCTCTTTTTTAAAGGGAAACCCAGGAAACTCTATTAGCCCGTCACCGGAAACCCAGGTCAAGGTTGTGGGGAAAAAAAATAAAACAAAGAATTTACATTATAACTTTGGACATGCCAGTTTAGAATTACATGCATATTGTAAGTTACATCCTTTCTTGTACAGGGAAAATGCATTCATTAAAGCGGACCTACCCCGTTGTAGGTCACTTTGCACTATCGGCATCAGGCTGCCAATAGATAGGGCAATCACTGTCCAAAAAGAAAAATAAATAAATCTTAAAGCAGGAAAAATGAGTTTTTCCGAGGTAGCACCTCCCATGCTGTGACGTTGTGGGCACTTGTCATAGCTGAAAGGGCTGCTGGGAAAACATCAGCTGTGCGTGGAGCCCCATAATCCTCTGCTCTGCCTCTTCTCTGTGCCGTCACTATCACAGCGGATTCTCCCTGCAGCTCCTGTGTCCTGTGTGCTCTCTCCTCTGTCAGCAGAAAAAGTAGCTTCAGGTGCCAGTACTTAAGATGGTGCCTTAGGGAATGAGGAAGTGAAGATTGTAAGTACCTTTTTTTTTCTCTGTGTAGCAAGTTTTCACAGATGTATACTGCTGACAGGTGTGTAATATGTCCATGTAATGTATGGGGGGGATTTTTTTACAACCGCTTTAAAATGTATTTTTGGTGTGCCCAATGCATTTCTTATGGAATTCTTTATAGAAATAAAAAGAAAGCAACAGAACCCTAAAGCAACATGGAAATAATCACATTGAAATCACATTATGATGCCGCAGGAACATAGCCAAACTGGAGAGTAGGAAAGGAGTTAAAAGAAGGTAGTGGTTAAAACATTGGATGGGCCCGTATCACCCCAAATAGAAACTTGATCTACCAGAAGCTTATATATATAAAAAAATAAATAGTCCTCATAAAGTTATGGTAAACCCTCTCAGCGTTCTGCCTGATTCCATACCGAACATACTTTTAAATCAAGTGGATCAGTGCATACAGCATGTACACCAGAGGACAAGAATATTACTTAATCCCAGTCGTGATGAGCAGCATAGGCAACATTCAAATTTGCGACATTCCAAATATCCTAAGTAAATTCAAAAATTGGAGATCTCATGTTATTATTATGTCATTTGAAAATCGCCACTTGTACATGTGAATATTGGGAGTGCAATGTGTTGTCACAGTGACATCTAGGGGCAGAATGTTAAAGCTGCATAGAAGTAATTATTGTGAACATCTGAACTTGTACATGCGAATATTGCGAACCCAATGCATGGAACTTTCCCCAGAATTTTTTGGTTGATTGAACAAAAATCTAGAATGGCCAATTTGTTAGATGGCTAAATTTTGTTCGACCTTGAACAAAAAAGTTTGAAAGGTCATCGAACATGTTGGTACATATATATCTGCCGTTGTAATTTCTTATGTATTTTAATTCGATATCGGGAAGGACAAACAAAAAAATCCAATGTTCCATTTGATAAATGGACGAATGTTTGACAACGACATCAAACAAAAAATGTAATTAGCAGTTGATTGAAGAAAAAATCTACACGTGTAAACCCACCTTAAGTTTAGAAATTGTAAACTGGTAGTTCTGAATTAAATTTTATCAGTTGGTTCTTGTGATACACAAGCTTTGGTATTGCAATTTGGGGCTCAACCTACACAACCAACAAGATCATATGGAAATTATCAGGCTCTTGTAGTATACGGCTCACCCTATGCAACATAGTTTGTTGTCATCAGTAGTTGTATTAACTGTACATCACTTTGATATCTCTCTTTCTATATACCGTATTTTCCGGCGTATAAGACGACTTTTGAACACAGGAACATGTGTGCAAAAGTAGGGGGTCGTCTTATACGCTGGGTGCCGCAGGCAGGGGGGTGCAGGGGACCATCTAGGGGAGCCGGTAACTGGATCTGTGCTGCCTGGGCTGCGTGCTGGCTGAGATACAGCAGAACGGAACAAGAGCAGTGTTACCATGGGTACAGGATGCTTCTCCAGAGAGAACACACCCTCTCCCTCTCTAGCTCTGCTGTACAAACAAAACCTGTGTGTATCTTTGAACATTCATAGCAGGAAAACCATTTATAGTATAATGATGAAACTTTCAAGTAATGCTCACCTATACTACTTAACAACGCCGATTTCACCACCTAGCTACAATACTTATAGTTCCATTTTCAGCTAAATTCCACCACCAGCCAATGCTTTTTCAGGCCATTGATATACTACTATATGCAACATTTAACTTGCCTACATTGAACACATATATCTTTAAAAATCCCTGCATGGTAAACACTGAGATTTATGTGGTTTAACTAGTTAACCCACCCCCTAACGACTATATCCATGCAAATTTTCCAGGTCCCTGAGCACAATCCTTCTCTACTAATGCCCACCTATAAAAATATCTTTCCCTATAGAATAAAGCACTACTCTCTGCATACATCTTTCACATGCTTCTCACTTATCTAATCCTTACTAATACAAAAAAACCTAACAAAAAAGGACTGACTCTAAGGGTGTGGAGATCTGTGGGTTGAAAGTTCATAGTAGACATACATTTTGTTATTGGCGTGCGTTGGAAGAGTCTTAACGGGCGAGAATATATACCAAACTCTATTATTTAACACTGAAAGTTGGGGGGGTCGTCTTATACGCCCAGTCGTCTTATATGCCGGAAAATACGGTATATATGTATATATATGATAACTATAGCTCTATATAGCCAGGCTTACTGTGAGGAATTATTTCTGGAATTGATTATACAAATCTTTACAGCAGATAAGAAGACACAAGACAGGTGGACAATAGTGATGATCACGAATATTCGGATTCCGAATATTAATCGCGAATATCGGCAATTCGGAAATTCGCGAACATGGTGAATATATTGCCGAATATTTGCAATTCCGGATATTCTGTATTTTTTTTCCATTACACGCGCCTCTCAATGCAAGTGGACAAATGGGAAGGCTGCAACAAGAGCTTAGCAACACTCCCTGCGACCATCAACAGTTTTTAAATCCAATATTGGGGTGATGCGAATATTTGTAATATTGCGAAAATCTGCACTTTCGAAAATTCGCGAAAATCACTTAGATGGCGTCCAAAATTCGCAAATTTTTTTTCAACACACCCCTCAATGCAAGTTAAACATATATTCGTGAATATATAAAATTCGCGAAATTCGCATAAAACTGCCGATATTCGCAATAAGAAGAATATTGCCGAATGCGAATATTTTCCGAATGTTTTCCCAAAAATTCGCGGCATGCCGCGAATACGAATGTTGCCTATGCCGCTCATCACTAGTGGACAAGTGGCGTATTTGGCGAACCATAAGGTTAGTTCTTCTTTGAGTGGTATTGACTGACCAGAGGCCACCTAGAGAGGCCGTCTCCCTCCGAGCCATTGACTCGCTGCCTCCCGACGCACCTCTCCATATTAAATAAGGTTAATGGATGGAAATGAGAAGCGCCAGTAGAAGAGCCCCTTTCATTTACTTAGCTGGATCGAAGTGCTCGAGGACTCAGCCTTTGCCCAATAATTACTCTCAAGGTTTCTTTTAATGGTAATCAGGACAGATGTGACTGAATACTGACTGCTGTGATATATGGATTTGGCAAATTTACAGCGACTGCTCATATTCCCTTTAAAAAATTTACTTAATTATGAGGCTTTATATTTTTAACAGTGTGTGTGTTAAGCCCCCCATACACCTTAAGATCACTCCATACAATTTCCTTTAAATCTACCAACATCTATGTAGTGCCGGGTCCTCCCTGTATAGAATACATAGTGATTAAAAGGTATATATCACTGCTATGTAGTGCCGGGTCCTCTCTGATAGAATACATAGTGCAGACCTGTCAAGTCTCCCGTTTTGGCCGGGAAAGTCACGTTTTTATGTGGCTTTCCCAGCCAAATCCCGATTTCAAGAAATCCCAGAATTTTTCCGGGTTCTTGAAATCGAGCTCATCTAGCTGGGAGAGAGCGTTACTCCCACCGCACCGCGCACATTATCAGTACAAGAACATAAGCAGGGAGAGTAACGCCCTCTCCCTGCTAGATCAGCTAAAAAGCCGGCGGACGCCGGTAGTGACGTCAGTGACGTCACTTCCGGTACGTGGAACGTGGAAGAACGACAATCCATATACCGGAAGTGGCATCACTGACGTCACTTTCTGTACGTCCCCCGGTTTTTAAATGGCCAAACTTGACTGGTATATATCACTGCTATGTAGTGCTGGGTCCTCCCTGATAGAATACATAGTAATTGGAAGGTATATATCACTGCTATGTAGCGCCGGGTCCTCCCTGATAGAATACATAGTGATTGGAAGGTATATATCACTGCTATGTAGTGCCGGGTCCTCCCTCATAGAATACATAGTGATTGGAAGGTATATATCACAGCTGTGTAGTGCCGGGCCCTCCCTGATAGAATACATAGTGATTTGAAGGTATATATCACTGCTATGTAGTGCTGGGTCCTCCCTGATAGAATACATAGTAATTGGAAGGTATATATCACTGCTGTGTAGTGCTGGGCGCTTCCTGATAGAATACATAGTGATTGGAAGGTATGTATCATTGCTATGTATTTCCGGGTCCTCCCTGATAGAATACATAGTGATTGGACGGTATATATCAC
>CM070036.1:142661778-142692056 GCA_036250615.1 Ptychadena robeensis | reverse complement strand
TTTTGGTAGAAAAGTTAATTGTACAGAAATTGTATGGTAAGATTGTAAGGTGTATGGGGGGGCTTTAGCCTTTGAGTATTTCATTGTGACACTGCAATGGATTTAAAAATGTAGAGTTGTATTTTATGCAAAATATATGTACAATTCATGATTTGAGGTGTACTGGCTTTTCATATTTTGAGCATATTCTACATGCTCTAAGGCCGGCCATACACGGCTCAATTCCCCGGCAATTGTTGTGCTATCGATCGCAAAGGGGTGACGCAAGAATCGCAGAGCGATCACACAATGATCGTTCAGGGAATAGATGCGCACCACCTTGGGAAATCAATCCCTGGCCGATACTTTCGATATGGCCCCTAGCCCCCTTTCAAAGTAATGGCGATCAAACAGGGAAATACTCACATGACGGATCCCTTTTCGTCCGATATTTTGTTGGAGCAGATTGATCGCTCAAGGTGGGCTGAATTCGATTCCAAAAGTATAGTACAATGCTCTGTGCTTTATCAGTCTACCATTATCCTACTAACTCATTATCATCAAACTATGTACCCAGGTAAATTATGCTATCTTTCGAACTACCTCCCACATGGAGAGACCGATACTTGATTGATGTCGGTTTGAACAATCAAAAGCATAATATTAGGAAGTCAATCGCAAACACACCAAAATGTCTTCCAATGGATTTAGAAGTATGCTAATTATTTGAATCAAACCAAAATCGGTCGGGCACAACAAAATAATATTCGATGTATACTCGATCGATCAAAATTTTCTGACATGTCCAATCACTTTTCAATGGATTTTTTGGTCAATTTCGATCTAGGTCAATTGAACCATGTGGACAGGCATCAATTAACAGTCGATTGGCTTAAAAATCAATTAGTTTAAGTCGATCAAACGTGAAAATTGAAACATGTATGGGACTAAAATCTCTTATAAACCTAGTCTTAGGCGCACTGATCACATTCATATTAGTGATGATCACGAATATTCGGATTCCGAATATTAATCGCGAATATCGGCAATTCGGAAATTCGCGAAGATGGTGAATATATTGCCGAATATTCGCAATTCCGGATATTCTGTATTTTTTTTCCATTACACTTCCCTCTCAATGCAAGTGGACAAATGGGAAGGCTGCAACAAGAGCTTAGCAACACTCCCTGCGACCATCAACAGTTTTTAAATCCAATATTGGGGTGATGCGAAATATTTGGAATATTGCGAAAATCGGCACTTTAGAAAATTCGCGAAAATCACTTAGATGGCGTCCAAAATTCACAATTTTTTTTCAACACGCCCCTCAATGCAAGTTAAACATATATTCACGAATATACAGTATAAAATTCGCGAAATTCGCATTAAAACTGCCGATATTCGCAATAAGAAGAATATTGGCGAATGCGAATATTTTCCGAATGTTTTCCCAAAAATTTGCGGCATGCCGCGAATACGAATGTTGCCTATGCCGCTCATCACTAATTCATATTGCTGAGGCATAACCTGGGAACGTCCTGTGTATGACAAGTACAGAGATGTGCTTGTCACCTCACTCCATGATTGACACGTCTGCTCTTTCCATGTGCTTTGAAGACATTTTCCAGACATTTGTCTTAATCATTCATCTTGAGGGGATGTGATGAGGATCAGATCATGCAGCTTAAGCACTCAAAATTAGAAATGCAGAAACTCCAGGTAAAATAGGTCCATTGCTTTATGAAAAAATAAATAAAATAAACCTTTTAGTTACTTTATAAACTTGAGTCAAATTTTTTTAACACCTAAAATGTGCTGAACAAATGAAATGCAGCTCGTACTCGAGTCAAGAGATAAATATCACAAAATTTCATGGGCAGACATTGATTGCAAAGTCTATGGACATGATATTATTAGCAACATTCTTGGAGATGTAGGAGATTTTTTCAAATACATTAGGTTGAAAGTCAAGTCATTTTTTTTAAACAACTTAACTTTTAACTTAATTTATGCAATTAACTAAAGTATTATTTAAAAAAAACTGTTCCTGCAATCCTACAGAACCACAATTTTGGTAATGATACCAAGTTCAGGGGCTTTCCAATTCACAAATCAGATGAAATTTCTAGGTCATTAGAAATTTTACAGCCATAATGACATCCTGAAACAAAAGCACATTTGGTGTGCGTTTCTATGCCTTAGCTTCTACATTTCCTATCCTAAGTTTAGAACCTACCCTGTTTCCCCAAAAATAAGGCATCCTCCGAAAATAGGGCACCCTTCCATGTTTGCTTAACGCTAAAAAATAAGGCATTCCCCCTGAAAATAAGGCACCCCACCGAAGATACAGTACTGTAACTCTGGACAATCACAATGACACAGGAGGATCACAAGGGGTCACTAAAATAGTCATCCCCCCTCTGAGTCTCCTGTGACATTTTGATTCCGCCCTCTGATCCCCCCTTTAAGTGATCCCCCTACCCTGAGTGCCGTATTCTTCTTTAAGGAAAAGAATTGAGATTTTGAAAGAGCAAATGCAATGATTTAGAGATTGGATGTTTAGTATATTACATTACTTATGGCTTTTAGATATCACAATTTATATTATAATAATTATGGACTATTGTTATGTTATCTCTATAATATAATCACATTTAATGTAATAATGTAATATAATCATATATGATAATCTGAACGAATAATATATATTATGTCTGAATCAGTATTGCCTTGTATTTTATATGAATTTTATTATATCAATCTGTTTTGAACTATAGCCTTTTATATAGTTATGAACTATAGAGGTCTGTAGATCTAAAGCTAGCCATACACGTGTCGGATTCCATGGCCAATCGATTCATCATCCGATCGATTCCGGCGATTCTGCCGGGAATCGCAGGTGTGATCAATCGGCCAATTAAGAGTATCCATCGCAGCATACCACCTTGTCCAACGGATTCCGGGACGATTCCGTGTGCGATTCCACCTCACAACTGGCAACTCCCCCTGATCCGGACAGAATCGCATGAGAAAGACCAACATGTTGGTTCTCCGTCGGATCCGATTCTGAGCCCCTGATCAATCGGACGCAAACGATCGGACCAGGTGGGCTGCATGCGATTCCGGCACGATCGTTTCGCGTGCACGCGCCCGGAATCGATCGTGCCGGAATCCGGTGCGAATCCGACACGTGTATGGGGGCCTTAAGATGGACAAACAAGGAGACAGTACCTCCGAAACAGGGCCGGTTGTGGGCTATGGGTGACTGTTCAGATGACTCCTGGATTTATACAATTTGACTAATGGTAGCCATACACGTTTAGATTATCCCTCAAAGGATGGAGGACAGACTGCAGCCGGCCTCTCAGAGGATTGGCGGGACCCCCTTTGTGTGCCACCCCCCTCCAAAGTAAAAGGATCGGACGGGAATCTACCAACATGTTAGATCACCGTGTGATCTGACATGCAGGAGATTCCTGTTTGATCTCGCCAGGTGGGCGCACTCGATTTTCGGCCACGTGCATGGCAGTCAATCGCCTGAAAAATTTCCCATGTATGGCTACCTTAACTTGAAAATATACCTTTGTTGGAGATTTTTTAATTGCTCCTCTTCTCCTAATTCAATTCAAAATGCTAAGCCAGTAATATCAATGCAGCTAGCCTGAGCCACATAATCGTGACCTTCTTGGGGTTACCAAGCTTTGTCCATCATGGCCGCTCATTTCCTATTTAATAAGCTCATTGTTGTCACGCTCTATAGGTGCCTCTTCAGCGTTACTTGGGATCAGGAAATCATTTTGGCCTGCGGTGACAAATCCACTTCAGGAAAGGTTTAGCTCTGAGCTCGTTCACCACACACCATGAAAAGGTCTTCATAAAAGCGGCGGAAAAACCTCTTCTGCTGAGTTTTCAAGGTAAGCGTGAAATGGTCACAAATGGAGCATTATTATTTGCTGATATGTGAAACCTGAGCCTGACTGCAATATGATGAGGAGAAGCCCTGGCAAAGTGACAGCTGGGGGGACCTGATGTACGAAGGCCGAGGATTTTCTGCACCGGCTCTAAAGGAGACAAGGACTCGTGTCACAGGCTGCCAGGATTGTGGAGTATCTGTCCTCCTCTGTAACCAGAGTGTATATCACTTATTTCCTGTATTTATATAGCGTTGGCGTACTATACAGATCCTCACGGAGCACACAGAGCCTTTCACAAGTCCCAGTACCCAGCATGCAACCCCAAAACTAAAA
Organism: Ptychadena robeensis; assembly: GCA_036250615.1. Lineage (NCBI taxonomy): Eukaryota > Metazoa > Chordata > Amphibia > Anura > Ptychadenidae > Ptychadena > Ptychadena robeensis. The sequence continues at coordinate 142,687,830 of CM070036.1, read as the reverse complement.
GGAGAACTCCAGCCAAACAGCTTCTAGCATAGCGCAAATACCGTTTATGTATGTGGCCCATCAAAAATACTCAAATTAAGGCTATGTTCCCACTTAGGCGGTTAATCACCTGCGCTGGCGATTTTTAAATTGCATGCAGAATCGCCAGCAGGTGATCGCCAGGCGATTAAAAAAAACAACAACGCCACCATTATAAAAAAAAGATCACCTCCATAGAGAATGAATGGCCACGATTTGTGATCGCCTGCATGCACGATTGCAAATCGCCTCCATTCATGTTTATGGGCGTGATTAGAGGAAAATTATCATGGCCGCCAACCGCCGGCCGTTAAATTCGGTCGCGGCCCCAATCGTGCGCGATCCTATCAATGAGCACAAGCCCATTGAAAGAAGTGTAGGCGATTGGCAGACGATTCTGCTGGCGACTTAAAATTGCAAGCGCAGGCGTTTATTTGCCTAAGTGGGAACATAGCCTTAAAGCTGATCTTCTCAAGTGAAACACGTATCCAGGAAAAATGCAACACTGCTCACTGATACAGCTACTGTTCACTTCCCGGACTACAAGCAAACTAACTAAAGCTAGCCATTAGTGTTGATTGCGAATATTCTAATCATGAATTTTTATTGTGAATATTAACACTTTGAGAGTTTGCAAAAATCTCCAATATAGCGCTATATCTTCGTTATTGTGAATATTCTAGATTTTTTACATCAGTACCAGGAGCCACTATGCATTGCGGTCCCAATATGTGCATGTACAAGTGTGGATTTAAGCAATAAAGGTAATAATGGAGATCACGGATTCTTTAATTTATTGTGAATATTAGGCAAATCATTTGCCATATTTTATGAATACGAATATTGCCTATGCTGCTCATCACTACTTGCTACACACATGTCGACTTTTGCACAATGGATCTTAGAATAACATGGATCGTACCTCCATTGTACTATGGAGCGCATGCGCAGTACGATGATAAATACGATCGCAAACAAATCAAAATACCTAGAAAAAAATTTGAAAAAAAGCGTGTTTAAGCAAAATTTACCAACATAATTATTATCTTTTACTTGTATAGCGCAGACATATTAGGCAGCGCTTTACAGAGTATATATAGTCATATCACTAGGTGTCTCTCAGAGGAGCACACAATCTTACACAGTTATAGGTCACATGTAACTAACATAGGAGACTCTTTATTTGGGGAAGCCAATTAACCTACTGCATGTCTTTGGAGTGTGGGAGGAAACCACAGTACCCGCAGGAATCCCACGCAGACACCGGAAGAACATACAAACTCCTTGCAGATAGTGCTCAGGCCAGGATTTGAACCTAGGATTCTAGTGCTGCATGGTCAGAGTGCTAACCACCTGAGCCAAGTGCATGTCCGATAACTTCAATTTTATGTTCGATTTCGAAAAAATTTTAGTGGATCATACCAGGTGCGCGGAAAATTATTTAAGTCGATCTAACGGAAATATTGAACCACATATAGCTAACTTAAGAGGCGCTTACATGTCTCTCCCAGTGCCTGTAATACAAAAATCTAAAGTACCATTGGTTATAAACATTGATGCTCAAGCTGGGAACACACGGCTCGATAGGACCCCGCTGTCTCCATGCAAAGCAATGGACATCGACTGTGGTTTAGGGTCATGTCTGAAAACAGGGATGGCCGCATTAGATATGGGCCAAATAGATGGCCATGCGCGCACACATCCATCTGGACCATATCTATACGTGTGTTCCTTGCTTTAGTGAGATGCTGAATTTTTACAGTCATTTGATATTTTATCATATTTTATTAAGGTGTGAATTCAAGAAGTAGCCAACACACTTCAGGGGGCCCTGCAGCCCTTCTTCAGGGCTATGCTTTGCAGAAACAGAATGGCTGAACTGTTGTGATGCCAAGTTTAGGCTACACTATGCGCTTGGATGCGCTGGCGTCAGTTTATCCAGTGAGTGCAAGCCTCCCCCGTTCGCTCTGTTAGGGTATGATTAACGTGTCTGGGTGGGAATTCTAGCGCAGTGCCCAAGTTGGCCATTGGCAGCAATGGGGGTATGACAGGGCTGTCTCCACGTGTCATACTTCAAGTCTCCATTGCGTTCATGTCGATGCAGACCAATGGTTTGTAGGCTAAAATGTGCTGTCATACCCCCAATACTGCCAATGGCTGGCTTGTGCACTGTGTTATAATCCCTGCATTCAAACCTTTTTTCGAGCTTATTACCTAAATAATGAATACAGGTCTCTGTAATCTAGGGCTTTGTACTAAACCCGAGCTGATTGCTCCTTGTAATGAACAATTGTCTTTGGCTCTAAACTCGCCTGTGTATTCCGATGACCTCCAAACGAAGACTCTACAGCGCTCATTGTAATGATTGGGTGTATCTACCAGGCCTTTGACTAGGTATTGAATTCTTTATGGGCCACAAAGCTGGATCTGGTCACCCAGATTATAAATAATTATAGAAATTTTTTTTTTATAAAAAATGTTAAATATATAATCAGCAGGAAATAAACTGATATGATAATAATGTAAAGAATGAATAATTCGTAAAAAAGTTTAATACTGTTATATAATTTGGGATTTACATAACTATCAATAGGTTTATATTTCATAAAATTAGACGCAAATACGTGCCTGGTGACTATTCAGTGCCAGAATGAGTTTTGCAGTCCGGCAGTCAGGCGCGGGGTTAAATCCATGTAAGTCGCTCTTGGCTGCTCTAACCTTTGTGAGTTTGTGTTGGCCGGCTACGGCTGCGTAGAACTGGCACTGGAGTCCGCCAGGAGATATATTGGCTCTTACATAATAGTGAGGGGAATCTGGAGGTGGCCGTCTTACAGATCGCAGCCTCTGGAGACCAATGGATGGCAGCCCAGTCTAGGCCTGAAGCCGGTGTAGTTGGCATGGCAACCACAATGGAGAGTCCCAGTAGAATGATTTGTTTATTAACATTTGAATTGATCAAGGAGGTTGTGTCTGATGGTGGTAGGACTGAGGGAGGGGGCAATCTGGAACATCAGCCCTGTGTGCCTCTCTATCTTCTCAAGCAGACCAACCTTTTTATTAGTAGTAATCATGGGCCTGACAATGGCTTCCAAGTTTAAGCAACTGATTGAGTAGTGCAAAACTGAAACAAAAGTCCCATTACAGTTCTGCTATATGGGGATACAGTGGGGTGCGTAACTTTGGGCAACCTTGTCAATGATTTTCCTGTATAAATCGTTGGTTGTTACGATAAATCATTTTAAATTAAATATATCATAAAGGAGACACACACAGTGATATTTGAGAAGTGAAAAAAAAGTTTATAGGATTTACAGAAAGTGTGCCATAATTGTTTAAACAACATCAGGCAGCTGCATACGTTTGGGCACCGTTGTCACCTTTAGAACTAATTATTGAAACTCAAATTGGCTTGGTAAGCTCAGTGACCCCTGACCTCCATACACAGGTGAATCCAATTATGAGAAAAAGTATTTAACCGCCCTAGCGGTCGGGACTGCACCAACTCGTCCAGCGCTGCTACTCCTACTATAGCACTGGACGAGATGGTGCTGTCCCGTACAGATCGGCACTCCGGGAGCGCATACTTACTAGGTTGGGCGTCCCGGTGTCCCCCGATGTGAACATGAAGGCAAGCCAGCTCCGTCTCTTCCTCCCCCCCCCCCTCTTCGAGTGACATGATGACATACACATCGGGGAGGCGGCGGCAATTGAACAGTAAATTGCCACGAAAGCAGTTTCTATGAAGAATACTGCTTTCAATGTGCACCTATGTACTAAACATCACCCAAATAAAGTCTCTGGTGCCCCAGATGTGCCCATGCAGTAACCCCTCCTTCCCTGGTGTGATTTCATCACATAGGTTAGAGAGGGTTAACTGCCAGGGGCACATTGGGGCACCAGAGACTTATATTGGGTGAGATTTAGTACATAGCAGCATAGCTTTGACCCTTATTTTGTGTTTTTTTCATTATTTTTATTTAAAAAAAAACATTTATTTTACATAATTATTTATTTCAAACATTATTATATTTCAGGATGTCAATTAGACCCTTGTACGGACATATTTTGGGAAGTAACATGCCTACAACATAAAGAAAAATTTACCATGAAGTTTATGGTGCGTTTTGGTACAGAAATCTGGACCTCAGCAGTGCGCTAGGGAGTTGGGGGGGGGGGCAATTTTAAGTTTCCCTCCTCTTTAAATATTCTCTGAAGAGTAGCAAGATGGGGTTCTCAAAACAACTCTCAAATTACTTGAAAGCTAAGATTGTTCACCATCGTGGTTTAGGGCAGTGGTTCCCAAACTGGGGGCACGAAAGTATTCCTTGGAGGGCACCAGCCCTCATTCTGAACCTGTGTTTGATTGGGAAGGGGGGCTCAAAAATGTTCCTAAATAGAAAAGGGGGGCCCAGCAAGGAAAGTTTGGGAACCACTGGTTTAGGGGAAGGATATGGAAAGCTGTCTCAGAGATTTCAGCTGTCTGTTTACACAGTTAGGAACATTGAGGAAATGGAAGACCACAGGCACAGTTCCAGTTAAGGCTGGAAGTGGCAGACCAAGAAAAATCTTGAATAAACAGAAGCGACAACTGGTGAGAACAGTCAGAGTCAACCCACAGACCAGCACCAAAGACCTACAACTGCATCTTGCTGCAGACGGAGTCACTGTGCATCGTTCAACTATTCGGCGCACTTAACACAAGGTGATGCTGTATGCAAGAGTGATGCAGACTAAGCCTTTTCTCCACCCACAGCACAAACAGAGCCGCTTGAGATATGCTAAAGCACATTTGGACAAGCCAGCTTCATTTTGGAATAAAGGTGCTGTGGACGGTTGAAACTAAAATAGAGTTATGCATGGAGGGGCGTTATGCATGAAGGAAAAAAGAACACAGCATTTCAAGACAAACACCTGCTATCTATCTAAAATATGGTGGTGGGTCCATCATGCTGTGGGACTGTGTGGCCAGTCAGGAACTGGGAATCTTGTCAAAGTTTAGTATTGCATGGATTCCACGCAATATCAGCAGATTCTGGAGACCAATGTTCAGAATTTAGTGACAAAGCTGAAGCTGCGCCAGGGCTGGATCTTTCATCAAGACAACGACCCTAAATACTGCTCAAAATCTACTAAGGCATTCATGCAGAGGAACAAGTACAACGTTCTGGAATGGCCATCTCAGTCCCCAGACCTGAATATCATTGGAAATCTGTGGTGTGAGTTAAAGAGGGCTGTCCATGCTCGGAAGCCATCAAACCTGAATGAACTAGAGATGTTTTGTAAAGAGGAATGGTCCAAAATACCATCAACCAGAATCCAGACTCTCATTGGAAGCTATAGGGAGCATTAAGAGGTGTCATTTCTGCAAAAGGAGGATCTACTAAATATTCATTTCTTTTTTGTGGTGCCCAAACTTATGCACCTGCCTTATTTTGTTTAACCACCCTAACGCTCTGCTGCGTTCCAGATTTCTGTACCAAAAGTGCTTATGTTGTAGGCCTGTAACTTCCCAAAATCTGTGCGTACAAGGGTCTAGTAGACATCCTGAATATAATAATGTTTGAAACACACAATTATGTAAAAAAAAAAATTCATTTCATTCATTTGAATGATAAAATGTTTAAAATATTTATTTTGTATGAAAGATTTATGTATGTATGTATTTATATTTATATTTTGTTCATAATACAATTTTTATTCAATTAGAAATGTGTTTGCAAAGGGCACATCTGGGGAATCACACTGGGAACAGTCTTCTCCATAGAAAACTCTTCCCATGTGATTTACTTTTGAATCTCCCGCCGCCTCCTTGATGTGACGCCTTCACGTCACTGGGGGGTGGGGTGTAGGGGTCCACTCTCCTCCTGCAGCTTGTTCTTTAGATCGGAACCGCCGGTATGGTAAATCTGCGCTGCTGGGGCTCTGATCTTTGCCCGATGGCTCCATCTCGTCCATTGCAGGACTGACAGGACAGAGATGGAGCCGTCAGGAACGGCAGGGGGGTTAAACAGTTATTGCGCACTTTCTGTAAATCCTATAAACTTTGTTTCACTTCCCAAATATCACTGTGTGTGTCCTATGTGATATTTTTAATTAGAATTAAATTAAGTTAATTGAATCATGAACATTGTCAAGGTTGCCAAAACTTACGCACCCCACTGTATCTCCCTAGTAAAGGTGGATCGTTGCACTTCATATATAGTGGAGTTTTTGTATTGAATAAAGTGGTTACAGTAGTGTGTCAGCATTATTATACCTTGTGATGATAGAAATTTTTCAAATATTTGCTGATTTCTTAGTTATTTTAAAGCCACTGAACATGGTGTCAAAATTGTTGGAGATGTAGATCACATTAAAAAAAAAAAGAACATTTTGCTACATTGGGCAAATTGGGGAATACAGAGATCCATCTTCCCCAAAATTATTACATTTTGAAGACGCTGACTCTGTTGCCCCTTGTTTTATTGTGTATAAAAGTAGCCATACACAGGCCGATTTGTTACCGATCTGATCATTCCAGGAGATCGTAGAATCGGCGATTAATCGCATCAGGGATCGATAGAACACCACCTTGGGAATATGATTTGTGGTCGATTTGAATATGAGCCGATCTCCAAAATGGCCGATTCCATCGATCGGTAAGGCTGCTGCATAGGGAGCTATGGGTCCACCAACGTACTTTGATTGCCAACGCTCTACCAAAAAAAAAACATCTCAGTTCAATATCCGATCTGATTTTTAGTCAATTCCGATTTTTGGGGTGTGATTGGGCAGATCGAGCAAAACCCAATCGATCTTGTGAACGCGCGCAGTGATCTATCAGTTGGTCAAAACTTTAGTGAAAAATCGACCCGTGTATGGCTGCCTTTAGACATGCAGCATTATCCAATGGGCCTGTTTATATGGAAATGAATGTCAGCGGATAGATGACATGGGTTGCCACAAAGCCAATTTATTTCAGTGTGATTTACTAACAAAAAGGCATATTACCTTAATAAAGAAATTATCACTTTTAAAGGGAACTTTTACTAATTAGCTCCCAAACTTTCCCTTTTCTATTTAGAAACATTCCTATCATTAGGAACATATCGCTATTCAAACACAGGTTAAGAATGAGGGCCTGCGCCCCCCTGGAATACCTTTGTGCGCCTGCCCACCCCCCCCCCCCCCCCCCCCCCCCCCCCCGTTTGGGAATCACTGGCTATGCAAATGATGTAAAACTTTATCTTGCACCTCACATAATACCAAACTTGGATTTTTTTTTCAAATTTCCTTGGAAAGTCTTCTTCCTTTAGTAAATCAGGCAAAGTGTTGCTTTAAATGTTCAGACTCTGAAAAGTTCACATGTGACATTGCTGAGAACAGAGAATATACCTCATTATAGTTAAACAGCTTCACGTGCTTTCATCAGAAGGGTGTTGAGCATCGTGTAATACACTTAATGAATCCATTCAGCTGCTTGTACAAGAGTAGTCATAGTCTTCTCATTGACCTAAAAGAATAATTCCTCAGCACTAATGAATCAAAGTATAAATGCTATTTAAAACTAGTGAGCTATACGCTGTACACCGGCAACTGGCAGAACCTGAACCTCAGACAGTAATTAAGGGTGTGAGCAAGGTGTGGAACTATTAAAGACATTGCTTATTACACAGGGATGTACCTGTCATTCATAGGTTAGAGTAAACTCAGAGAGGATTTGTGGAAACTGCAGGAGATTACTGGTAAATACTGCCATCTTACTACCGGGGAATGACATTCAGAGTGCGATTGCATACTTCTGAATACAAAACAAATTCAGAATAAGTACGTAAAGTCTGTTGGCGTTTTTATTTGATGATCATTGTTTTAATAAAGCATATCTGCAACCAAAGTTTTTTTAATTTCCAGTTGGGAAGAGTAAAGGTCCCCACACACGTTACGAACGGGGACCAACAGATGAGCTGTGGAAAGCAACGTGATGACGTTATCACGCTGCTCTCCATCGCTCATAGTATCAGTGGGCACGCTTTGTGTGCTGGCCGTTAGTCCGAACGGGGTGCCGGTCCCCATTCAAACTTATGGCATCAGCCAGAGATTAACGCACATGTCCGTTCTCTGGCCGACCGAGCTTTGGGGAGACAGGGATCTGTCACCCCATGTGGGCACCTGCGATACACGGCTTGTTACATGTGTGGGTTAGTAAGGCCTAGCATCGTGGTCAGGTATTAATGGGTGTCCACTCTCTATCCTATCTATTGGTCTTAGTGACCACTGTCACTGGCAAGAGTATATCAGCTTTGGACCTCCAGTTATCCTGAGTGGACTGTTATCTCAAATGCCATCACTGTTCTCCAAAGCATAATTGGCCATACTTCTCCTGAGCCACCATTGGACAGGAATCTGGAGAAATGGGGCCAGGGAGGCTACAAATTGGCTTGAAAACATCTTTGTATTAATTAGCAATGTGACCATGCAACACTAGGATTCCCGGTTCGAAGCTCGGTCTGCCTCCCACACTCCAAGTGAGAAGTTAGAGTTTACATTATACCCTTTATTGGTCATTGTAACTTTGTGTATAAATGTGAGTCTCAAAAATCTGCCTGAGACATCCCAAAAGCTTGCTTCCCTAATGACTTCAGTTAGCCAATAAAGGGGATCACATAAACTCCAAACTCTCTGTATTCATCGATGGCTAACATGGTACAACAATCTATTATTGCTAGGAAGAGAGAAATGGTGGTTATTGTTGGGAATGAGAGTCCCCTTCCATAAGCATATCAGAAATCCAGTGTCTTTTCTCCCTTTCTCCCTTTGGAAGATTGGTAGATTGGCCTTTTGAAGATTTCTTAAAAATGCCCTTCTTTTCCATTGTAATTGTTTTCTTTGTTGTCTCTTTCATCCTTCTGTCTTGTATAGCCTGGTTTCAAATATGCGTATCTGGGTTCAGAGGTGCATTATGGGGCCCCTTCAGTCGACCAGCACCCTTTGTGTGCTGGCCATAAGCTTCAATGAAGACGCTGTCTTCATTGAAGCTTATGGCATCGGCTTGCATCGGCTTGTGCCGGCCAGAGAATATCGGACATGTCCATTTTCTGGCCGGCCGAGCTGTGGGGCGAGCGCGCACGCCCGTCGGTCTGATTAAAAATCGGCCGCTTATCGGCATGTGTATGGCTAGCATAAGTCAAGCCTGTTGTAACTCAAGGGGCCACTGAAAAAGCCCAGCAATAAATATTTCCAAGTCATTCCCAAGCTAAGAATGCACGGTTTTATTTCCGATCCGATTTTAGCTGAACTGATCGTAAGCGAATCCAAAGTAGAAGCAAATGGAAAGTTTGATTGTAATGTGGCCGTATTACAACCGAAATCACAGATTTTAGTTTCGATCACAAAACACAGGAAATAGTCATATATAAATGTGATCATCGAATACAATCATATTGACCAACACACACAATGCTACGATTTTAGTTTGATCATTGTACAATCGACGAAAATTTTTCAACATGTCTGATCATTTTCCGATCAATGTTTTGATCAGTATCAAACAATTTTCGCAAATCGAACCATGTGTGCAGTATACGACTTAAATCTGATCGATCTAAACTTTAATAGTTTTTGGTCGATCTAACGCTAAAATCGAAGGGCCCCCATACACCTTTAGATTTCTCTGTCAGATTTCCTTTTGTTTTACCAAAACCATGTAATATGAGGGACTTTCTAAACCATCAAGTCTACCTGTGTTCAATCTCAGAGGACCCAGCACAACATAGTTGTTGGTAGATCTAAAGGATATCTGACAAAGAGATCTAAAGGTGTATGGCCAGCTTAACTGTGTATGCCTAGCTTTACTATAGGAATATTATTTGTCTGACCCAATCTGTAAATGATCATCTCTAAAATTATCATGCACTAATATTGAATATACATTTAACTGAGTGAATATATTTTATCTATTTTATACAAGCTTTCGAGAATACTTAGTACTCTATCAGGATTGGTATAATGACACATGAAATCATGCTAATGGCCATGGAGGCAGCAAATGTGCCATAATTAAAGGGAAGCTTACTGGTGAGGCAATTGGGTTATAAAAACTCAAGACCAAACAGCTAATTAGATAGGGCAGAGAATAGCACAGAGAATCAATAAAACAAATCTTATTGTCAAAGGTACGTAATCACATAATGAAACTTCATTTGTTATGCAAAAGAGAGCTGGTAAGAATGTGTTCAACCAGCCAGGTTAGGTCTGCCCATAAGATCCAACGCAAACAATCAACACCTTTCTGTACTATTTAAATGGTGTACGTGACAGACATCACTGTGGCTAATTTTTATTTTTCTATGGCTATTCAAACATGGTTCAGCAGTTGGAGCCTGCTTTAAGTGTTGTTTGAGATGGTTGGGTGAGGATTAGGTCATGCAGGTGGTACCCTAGGGGGTGATAATGAACATGTCCAATCGTCAAAGGCTTGTGATTACGTGAGATTAGTGCTGATCTGATGGACGGCCCCAATTAAATAAAGAAACAGAATGATGAACATAAGTATGTGATTGGGGATTAAGCAGTGGTGCTCATATACTTAAGTAATAAGATAAAAAAAAGTTTGAGAAACACCTTTCTGGTTGGAACAGGACACAATTCTTATCTTGACGGTGAGCTAGACCACAAGGGGCATTATGTGTCTATAGACCTCTGGCGTGGTGTGACTGTAAGCAAAATTTTACCACTATATATACACTTTTGATTTACTCTTTTATTGAATTTTAAAGAAAAACTTTATGAACTTTAATCTGCATTTCTTATGTTACTCATATTTTATCTGGCCTTGCCACCTTCAAGTGTCTAGTGGTTAAGAAGGAATGGCAGTGTGATCGGCGGGAACCAACAGTGTATGCCAACCTTTAAATATAAAAAAGATAGATAGATAGATAGATAGATAGATATGAATAAATAGATAGATAGATAGATGAAAGTTTATTGCAGACGATACTGTATACAGATAATGAATACATACATTGAATGTTAATATTGTATAAAATATAGATAGATCAATAATTAGCTAGACACGCTGAAGGATATTGCAGATGATAGGTACATTCAGATATTTAAAATGATAGATAGAGGAGAGCCGGGGATTTTTGGCTGACAGGACAGAGAATTATGTGCTTATTATTTTCTCAGCTGTTCTCAGACATTTCCACGGGCAGATGTAAGCTGTCTGAGCACTCGCAGTATTCTCCCATCCGCATGCTCTGGCTTGTAAGGAAAATCAAGGAGTGATGGAAAAGGTTACACTGTCACAGCAATCTTTTACCTGCAGGAAAACAGTGAAGCATAAGGTCAGCAAGTATTTCATTAATTAAAAGTTAATTAACCTCATGATGAAATTTTCCGGTTGAAGTGTGAGTGGCTTCTTGTGCGTGTGCTGGCATGTTCTGTACGGATACATAAATGTGGATTGCTCTTGGGTCAGTGGATATATAATAAATAATGTAGTGTAAAATGAGCCAAATATATTATAGTCTTGTAGGAAACAGTGAGGCTCTTCACACCCAAGCTGTCCATTTAGAGTAGGGGGTCCATAAAAATCTTTCAAAAGCTGATCAAACTTGTTGGTAATTTTTTATCTATCTTAAAAAACAAAAAACAAAACAAAAAAACGAATGTAAATTAAACGTACCATTGCTTTATTCGATAATTTTTGTTCAATGAAGCTATTTCTTGTTAAAAAATCGAACAACATTTGAGAACAGTTGAACGAAATTTAATTTGCTCGAACGAAAATACAGTGTATACATTCGATATAGGCACAATTGATATTCAAAATATCGAACATCCTGATCGAATCTATGGTCGACTGTGCAAAAATCTATACGTAATTATGAAAATAACCCTAACCCCAGGTTTAAGGTCCTGGAAAACTAGTAGAAAAAAGGTTTTCAGGCACTACGAAGGAGTCAATTCTGTCATTAAAAAGGTCTTTATTGGTTAGTGGACCTAAGTCAGTGTTGTGTCAGTAAAAGAAGCATAAGTACAAATATTAAAACTCCTTTGTTCTACATACAATCACCAGTATACAGTACCGTTGTTTTAAACAATATTACTCAAATTCAGAGTATTAGTGAATCCACTTGTACTCCGACGCTTTTCGCCCCTAGACTGGGGCTCCTCAGAGAGAGTGGATCACTGAAAACTAAACAACAACAATCAGCCTAATCATTATACAATGTTACAATTATTAGTTCCTGTGTCCCAATAGGCGATAACACTTTGAGTATACATGTATACTAATGACACAATTTATGTTTATAGTATCTCATATACAGCATGCCGCAACAACAATGGCCCAATGCACCAGAGCCTCCTCCGCTTGTACTCCCCTAGCCCTGAACAGGGTGGACTTAGGTCCACTAACCAATAAAGACCTTTTTAATGACCGAATTGGCTTCTTCGTAGTACCTGAAAACCTTTTTTCTACTAGTTTGGTCTCCCAGGACCTTAAACCGGGGTCAGGGTTATTTTCATAATTACTTACATTAAGGGTGGCACATCTATGTGATATCATGAACACCTGGTACCAATGTAATATAGTTATATATTCAAAAAATCTATACGTGTATTCCTACCTTAAAGCAGGGTACAGACATGAAGATATGGGCCAGATCGATGGCAGTTTCGAGTGCCGTGCACGCTCAGGGCCATCTATCTGGCCCATATAATGTGCGGCCGTTAAATACGGCGGATGTCCGTTGCTTAAGGGCTTGTTTCCACTAGGAGCGGAAGCCCGCGGCGCGGCTGCATCCGCGCCCATTCACCTCAATGGCGCTGGTCCCCTGTCCGCGCAATTCCGCGGCCGCCCAGCACTGACCGCGGCCATAGGGATGAATGGCCGCCGCTAGAAACCGCATGAGATGCGGTTCTTAGCGGCGGCGGACCTTAGCGGCGGCAGCCGCGCAGTGGGCTTCCGCTCAAGTGGAAACTCAGCCTTACATGGAAACTGTGGGTCTCCATGCAAAGCATCGGCTGAGCTGGGGAGAGAGCAGAGCTGTCTCTCCCCAGCTCCACCAATATCTGTATCTGACAGGTAACAATAGCTGCAGGGAACATCGGACTGCTCAAATTTTGAGCTGCTTTACAGTTTCCACCATTATCAAGACTTTTTGGACGCAAGACTTTAGTCTTCACAATTATTTTTATTGTGGTTTTTGCATAAAGACAGATGACATGAAGACATTTATCTGGAGCACAATTAGAAATGTAACCATTAATAATTATTTTATATATGACTTTTTATTCTCTGACATTTGGGATTCCTTAGACTGGTGTTTGTATGTAAATGAATTGTCACATTTGACACCATTTTACAACCTGTAAATGATCTCAGCAGTTCACGGTTTCCACGCCGCTCCTCCCCCTGTTCTTTCTCACTGTGTAAGCAAACAGATTTAACGTCCTCGTTCACACTTTATTAAGTCCATCTTCATTCAGACATACAGCCCGGGACAACAAAGGAGGCCAAGTGATTTAGCTGCAGGCAGAGACAATCTAGGCCACCGTACATGCGGAGCAGCAGGTTGTTCCATATAGATGGGGGTGAAAAGGTCATTCCATCTGAAAGAGGTATTTCACTTTTATAGGTGGAATCTGGTGGGTTGAGGTGTCCACTGGCTTCAAAGCTGACCATAGACATCCTAAGAGTATCTTTAAAACCAGCTGTTTTCCTTATGTCTGTAACCAGTGGTCTGTCAGTCTCTAAAGGGAAAAGTTGGTTTCTTTGTTTAGATACATAATGGAACCAACGCCTAGGTTGTATCTCCTTCGTTACTTTGCTTTCCCATTCAGGGTAAGGTGTCAGGTTCTCTCCAAAGCATAACCCCATCTACCCGCTGATTTCAAAGCTTTGCCACACTTCCATTCATTGTCCTTCCTAAGGCCTTGGTATCATTTACTTTTATTTAATTAGCGTCAACATGTTACACAGCAATGCACATTTAAAGTGTTAAAAAGTGAGCGCGCACGCCCGTCGGATTAAAAATCGGCCGCTTATCGGCATGTGTATGGCAGCCATAAGAGGTTGGGGAACAGTGTATACAGTAGGGGAGAGGAATTGGCTGGGTGGTGATGTCAGGAATGAGAAGATGGATAGGCCAGAGTGAAAACTTTTAACAATTTTGAAAGTGTTAAATGCGGGAGCAAGTCTAATGAAACGAGGGAGAGAGTCCAAGAGAGTAAGTACATTTTCAATGGATCCAAGGATAAAGAAGCAGACGTCCTCCTCCTTGTATAGAGTTCTGGGGCCTAAGCTGTCAATTTAAAGTCTCAAAAGAGGTCACATGAGGGATAGGAAGGAACCAATAATTCTGAGTGAGTTCTGACAACATGTGATGCAGAGCTTGGACTTCTGTCTCAGACAGAGGGAGAGGAACGTGGCAAAAGTGTTAATCAGTTGGACCCTGTATGGACAACATGAAGGAGTTTAGGTGCTGCTGAGAGTATTAAGGTCCCCATATATGGGTCGATTTTTACAATATATTGCTCATTCTAGAGCCATTGAATATTTTGTTCAAAATTTAACTGTTCCGTTTTAAATACATTCTGAGTAGTAGCATAGAAATTACATAAATTGTATGTATTTACAATTATTGAAATAATTGTATGATGCATTTAAAATTCAGCGAGCCCAAATGAGTGAGTTTAGTTTGCCCATTGAGACCTTTTTCCATCTGAATTTGAATTTGTCTTTATATTTAAGTTATGGGATCCCTTATTTTTGAACAGCTGCTTAATAGAAAATAGTGATTCTAATGGGATGATTTGCAGTAAAGAACATATGGTGGAAGAGTAAATTCAGAATTTCTGTCCATATTTCAGCCATGTTAATTAGGCTTATGCCCAGCAAATCCATGAACTTTCCTTCTTGTCATGGTCACAAATTCACAAAACATTCTCTAAACACCTTTGAACTAAAATGACGTGAACCAAAGAATTCTGACCTGGAATTGTGAGATTTAAATGCAATTCCTCTGTAAAATCACTTCTAATGTATGAGCCCTCAATGCCCTTGTGGGCTTTTTTTTTCAGTGTCCTGTTTTTTTTCTGGGTCGTATATTTAGGCAACAGCTGAACTGTAAAGCCCACACTTGGGCCTACGTTTATGATTTACGCCGACGGGTGTCCTACAGAGGTCATCAGAAGGACAAGGAAAGACACCAGAGCATTCTCTACCAGTAACAAGCTGTTGTAGTAAGGGGGGGAATACAGGGCAGTAAATTCTCAATGTGGCCGGGGCAACACCTCAGTACACACATGCACCCACGTGGGTGTCCACACACAAACATACACACACTTCTCACATGTGTCAAACAGCTTCTTGGAGTTCTTCTCACCCACTGCTGGATTTTCATCACCAATAATGTTATCATTAATGATAAGTGTAGTGTAAGTGTAGATCGTCTTCTTCAGAGAAACATCTTCTTTAATGACATTGCATGTAATACAAAAAAGTTAGAAGACATTTTCAGGTGCATAATCAATGCTATTACTGCTAATTAATATTATGATGGTATGATCCACCAACAGCCTTACCAACATACAGCAGGAGGGTATGGCCTGTCTATGTGGTATAGGAAAATTTAATATGATGATAAATGCAAACATTTATTTCAAAGGTTATTTGTTATGGAAAAACTTTTTACCTGGTTCAGCAAATGAGGTGGTAATCATCCAATCATCCAATCACGTACTAACAAAATCTCTTATTTTTATTTTTGTTTCTCTTGGTATGATTGGGTATTTGAATTGAACATTTTCTTTTTTATTTCATACTGCTAAAACTAATTGGGATCAATTAAAAAGTGATGTGCCAAAAGTTATTTGTAAGTTTTGAACAATTAATTTTATTGTTTTTATATATATAGTTTTGTTTATATTCATTTTCAAATTGTAAATTTTGTAAAACTTTCATTTATTTATTAGTTTTTTTTAGTATAATCTTTATTGAGGCACAGACAGTACAGAAGGCAGAACATGTTCCATCATCAACAGGCATAAAAAAGAAAAAACCCAGGCAGGAGATACAAAAAAAATGAAAGGTAGAAAAGAGCGAGGAGAGACATCTGCAGCCCCCATTTTTTATTAGTTTAAACATTTTAAAACATGGTTTTTTTTCAACATAATAAGTATTTTTCAATTTTAAATACATTGTTCAATTTTTCAAAAGGACTTATGAAGAGATTTAATATAATGCTTAGTTAGATTTATAGGTGCTTTACTTTCTAATTGAAAAAGAAAAACAAATGGAAATTTAACTGATTAATGAATGCAGAATGAATAATAAGGACAATAGGAGAATTACAAACTACTACTAGTGATGAGAAGCATAGGTAATATTCGTATAATATCCGTAAATTTCGTAATCCGTAATAATATCCGTAATCCGTAAATTTGAGAATTCGAATTCCATAGGTAATGCATGGCAGTTCCTGTTCAGGATTCAGAAGATATAGCACTGTCTTTATGATCTTCGCGAATTCTCGAAATGACCATATTCGCGATCAACACTAACTACTACTACAACAAACTTATTTCAATGTTTTTTGCTGTCAATGGTAGAAATACAAACTGCTACAACAATTACCTTTATTATGTTTTTAGCTGCCATACAATATACATGGAAAATTATTCATGTAGTGTAAGGTTTTAAGAAAGATAAAAAAACAAAACCAATGTAATCTCCTCCACTAAAAAGGCAAGTCTGTGTGTGTTTATATGTCAACATTGGTCTAGCTGTTTTCAAGCTAATTCCCAGTCAGTTTTCCCATCTACTTGAAAAAGATCGTTACTAGATGCCAATGCAATGAGTAGTTGACATGCAGATAATAAGACAGAATAAAAGACAGTAAACATGTGCCTACTCATTAGTATGTCTTGTCTATTATAACACTAGTAAAACAGAAACAACATAAATTGTATAAGGACTAATATAGGTTGAAAAACATTTCTTTTAGATCTATCTGGACAACATAACAAATTAAACAGGAGACTAAAGCATTTACTGTAATGAGGGATGTTTTTGGATTGTCACAATGAATGGTAATTATTCAACATATCTTCATCATTTTTATTTGATTGGCATCTCTTAAATTCATTGTGGAGAGCTGGGTTTAAGGAACAATAACATGGAGCCGCAAAGACCTATAGAAGGGCGGTTGTTTAACTTGTGTGTATGTTCAGCTTAAATATAACAAAAAGGTTTTACACTGACAAATATGGACATTCTGGTAGCACGGGGATAAAAGCTGCAATTTTACAATTCAATTTCCTTTAACATATTTTACATTGTTGTTCTTATAGAAAATAATTTAATCAAATGTACATTCTACATGTCATGGGAACGTCTATTCATTTTATTGTGTGCATATACAGTACTTACCAACCCAAAATATTTCTACCTGTTTATTCTCTCACCACCATACATCAATGTCTATTGCATATTGTTTAAATGTAATACATTGACATCTTTTATCAATATTCATCAGTAATGAATTCTTACTTTTTGCTTTATATTAAATACTTTTTATCTATTAATATAAATCAATTATATATTATTACAGCATAACAGTAACATTAAATAACACAACTTTTTTTACACCAAACATACAGTGCTAACCTGAAAATAAGGCATCCCCCCAAAATAAGGCACCCTTAAATTTTTGCCTCTCCATGAAATATAAAGCATCTCCCCGAAAATAAGGCACCCCCGAAGATATGGTATTGTAACTCTGGACAGGGGGGATCAGAGGGGGCAATCAAAAGGACGGGGACAGGAGGATCAGAAGGGGTTACTTAAATGGTAATCCCCCCTCTGAGTCTCCTGTGCCATTTTGATTCCCCCCACTGATCCCCACTGTGTCATTTTAAGTGATCCCCCACCCTGATACCCCAGTGCTGTATTCTTCTTCATGGAAAAATAAGACATCCCCCGAAAATAATACATAGGGCATCTTTAGGAGCAAAAATACATTTAGGTTGGGGGAAACATGGTATATATATATATATATATATATATATATATATATATACTATTCGATTTTTTACAGGCAGTCCTCAGGTTACGTACGAGATATGGAATGTAGGTTTGTTATTAAGTTGAATTTGTATGTAAGTTGCAACTGGCACATTATTTTAACATGCAATTTGGACTGATGTTTGTTAGTAATTAACATAATTTATTATATATACTAGAGACGCCAACTTGCCACTTGCCGCCCATTGAGACAAATGAAGGAGCAGCTGCGGCTCCATTCTTAAGTATGAGTTGTTCTTAAGTTGGCTGTCTGTAACTCTGGAACTACCTGTATAACTTATTGGTGTAAATATTTTATAAAAACATCATCAATCTTATAGATAAAGCTGGTGACTTCATCTGTGCTGTTACACATGCAGCATATCCTTTCTTTTTATCTTTATTCTTTTATTCATTCCTAGAATACCTGACTCATGAATTAGTTATAGAGAAAGCATGTACCGGTATATATCTGTAAAATAAATATAAAAAATATAAAACTGAAATTACAATAAAAGGCAGGATCACATTATTAGAGGAATGGGGATAAGTCTTAATATTCGCATCAGTTACAGGGTTCCAGATCTTATGGTCTTCGCGTGTTTAAGGTTAGAGGGTTCCAGAGTTAAGAATAGGGGATCGGGGTGGTTAGTTTAGTTTTAACCCCTAATCTTAACCCCCCCCAAACACCTAATCTTAAATACCCGGAAATCGTAAGATTAACCCTGTAACTCCTGAAAACTAGGGCTATCTGCGCATGGGCATTTGTAAGAGTAGGCAAACATCACAGGGTAGGAAAAAAAATTTAAGCCAGGACTTGCAGGTCAGACACTTTCTTAGGAGAACCAGTTTTTAGTTTCTTTTCTGTCTAGGTGATTGTTAAATTAATAATAACTTAAAAGGTATAAATGTCCAAATATGTATTAACTAAGATGGCTCTTGTTTCCTTCTGCCAGTTGGAGAAGCTTTTGAGAACCTAGAACGTATCCCTTCAAAGTTCTTTGACACTAGAGAATTCCCATTGACGTCACCTGTGAGGCAGCAGTTTTTGACTGTAACAGAAGTCTGAAATGTTGGCCGAGCTCCTGGGAAAATCCAGACCGCCATTCGGTAATAGAGAATAAAATATGGCTTTCATTAGGTTTCTTTTTTGTTATAAAGTGATTAAACGTGGAATGGTTTTTCCTGGCATTCCCCCTATTTTGTTATGTTTTATCCATTACCAGAGAGTATATGGGGCCCTTGGGTGTTGGACTGATGCTGTAGAGCATATTTTTGTAAGGTGAGTTGGGTGTTAAATTTATGGACTTTAGAAAGACATTGGTCAGGAAGTCCTATTGATTTCATTTCCCCCGCAATGTCCTGGGTGGTCCATGTGGTTCTCTAAAATTACGGGGATATAAAGGAAATTGTCCTACCCTTGTGATATCCAGACCAGCAGCTATCAAACATTGCCTGGGACCATGTTGGTAATTCTTCATGTAGCCTGATACTCCAAATGGTGTTGTGATAACCAAGTTACACATAGATCTTTACAAGCTTTATGTGACTTAAAAGAACATTCAATCCTGGTTATGGCAGATATTACAAATGAATTTAGCTCTGTATTTATGGAAGGCCACTTTCACCTTGGTTGGTCACCAGTAATCCTTTCTTTCTGCTAAAAGCCCACCCAACATGTATTTTTACTATGCTTTAGAAGTCTTCAGGCCAGTTGAAATGCCTCTTCAAAAATTGGTGGTCCTTGGCAATGAGTATTCAGAAAGCTTTCTAAACATAATGCTGAACAACAATGCTGTCCTCTAAGAGGTCTATCATCTCCTTGCAGACCAAAGAGCTTCAGTCGAGGTAAGTTGGCAGGGAGCAGCACAGTAAGTTTTCTGTATAGTAGAACTCAGACTTGGAGAACAGCATAAAGTTGCCTAAACTCCAGTGCTTATGTGCTAAAAACACAACATCCTCATAAGCAGGAGAAGAGGGCAGAGTGACAAGGAGATGAACTTTGCTGGGTCTTGGTTCTCTTTTCATAGAGGAGGATAAAACAAGGAAATAATAACTACCAAAAAAATTCAGCTTTCCTGCCTTGCTAGACAATGAAGTGCTGCGTAAATTTTTGGACTGGATGGATAGCAATACACATACTTTGGCTGGTGTTTGTATTTCATCTGAACGGTTAACTTTGAGGAGCCTGACTGTAATTGAACAAAACAATGGCCTTGAATTTTTTTGCCATTTTTTCATGTTGTGTTAATATATTCTACAATTCCCCTACCAGCACAATAATCAGATCTGATTGGTTACATGTAGTAAAGCCCCCCATACACATCTAGATTTTCTGTTCAATCAACTTAAAAAGAAAAATTTTTTGGTGTCAGGGAAATTGGTGATTGATTGTATGTTTGCCAACTGTAGTAACAGATATTTGATCAACTTTTTGGGGATCAACTGAAAGTGTAATGCATTTCAATACAACCAATAAAATTTACCAGCATGTCCAATCAATTTTCAATAATTTTTTTCCCCACTTTTAATTGTTTTAGGTTGATCTAACCATGTGGGCTGCCATGATTCAATCAATCAACCAAAAAAATTGATTGATTTAAGTTAATTGGATGAAAAATCTAGATGTGTATGGGGGCCTTTAGGGAATTGTATTCAATAAAACTAAATAAAAGACTTGTGGCCTTTGCATCTTCTCTACATGATATTTTTAAAGTGAGATGGTGATTTGGAGGTAAAAAGAGAAAGGCGTAGTGTATGTTTGCTCTATGTAAAACCTAATGTATATTTACTCTATGTAAAATGTTAACTGATCTTAGCAGGAAAAAAGCATATCCTGATATTGGATAGGTTTAGGGGTCTTTATGGGTTTTGGACTTGAAAACAGTTGAGCCGGGAACACATGGCTTGATATACGACATCAAAGGAGCTGGAGGCGCAGCAGTGCTGTGTCATCCAGCTCTGGTGACGTTTTGCATGGGGACCCGCCGTCCCCCTATAAAGCAATGGACATCGACTGTGATTAGTGATGGCCGAACATCGGCCGTATCCGTCCGTGAACGGGCGGAGCGGACTTTTAAAAAAGTCCGCCGTCCGCCCGTTCGCGGACAGTTTCAAATTCCCCGCCTCTAGGGGAATTGTCACGTATTGTCCGCCGGCGAGAAGGAGGGCGAACATGCTTGTTCGCGGCCGAACTGTCCGTTTTGCGGGCAGTTCGGCCATCACTAACTGTGATTTATAGTCATTACCGAAATCCCTGTTTTCGAGTGGGAATGATTGGTCCCGTTTGAAAACAGGGATGGCCGCATTAGATTTGGGCCAGATAGATGGCCGTGAGCACGCACGGCGCTCTAAGCAGCCATCGATCTAGTTCATATCTATGTGTGTGTTCCCTGCTTTAAGCTTTCAACATTGAGAAGCTTTTGAAACCCTTCAGAATCAATCTGACCTGTACCTGAACTTCTACTGACCTTCTTCAAGCAGATTTGTAGGATTATATTTTAGGCAAACACACTTATGCTGGCCATACACATACCGATAAACGGCCGGATTTTAATCTGACCGACGGGCGTGCGCGCTCTCGCCGTCGGTCAGGTTAAAATCCGGCCATTTATCGGCATGTCCCCACATGGGGCGACAGATGCCTGTCGCCCCACTTCTCGGCCGGCCAGAGATCCGACATGTCGGAAAATCTGAGCCGATGGGAGCCGATTGCCATAAACAGCAATGAAGACGGCGTCTCCATCGCTGCTTATGGCCGGCACACAAAGGGTGCCTGGACGATTGTGGGGCCCCAGAATGCAATGGGAGGCTAACGTGATGACGTCATCACGTTAGCCTCCCGGAGCGACATCGGGGGTAGTCTGCCTGCACACATCGGCGTGTGTATGGCAGGCATTACCTTCTACAAAAGAAGTTCTAAAAAAAACATTTAATATTTGTTTACCTCTTGCTGCCACCTGTACTGGTCATGAAATCGTTGGCAGACTAGAACGGTAATTTAAAGAATACTGCATAACTGTCAATGAAAAAACACAAAGTGTGATAGAGGTAGTTTCTTAGGTTGCTACTTCCTAGCACAGTTGTTTTCAATATCCCATACTTTTGCTTTCTTGCCAACTTGGATACAGGATACAGATCTCATTGACTCGCCTATCTCTGATAAAAATGATCTATATAGAAAGCTTTTTTGGTTTTTCCTTCTGTAACTATGACTATGCCTATAGAGATTTGTTAACTTTGGTGAATCTGGCACGACTTTCCATTTTCATGGCACCAGACTGGAGATTAGACAAGATAATGTCTTGGGATGTTGAAGAGAGACACTTAAAAAGTGTAGTCATGTCCAAGTTTTATCTATGAATAGTCTGCCCCCTGCCGGCCACTGCAGAGAAGAACCCTTGTCATCTCATTGTAGAGGTCTGACACACCAATACTAAATTAATCCTAAAGCTCTGCAATCAGCAAACCTTGTGATCCCTGATAGGTGGGGTCTTGGCTCAATAACTCAACCCAATAATTCAATATGGGGTATCCAAACCCTAAATAACCTACCCAGTTGTAGGAATTTTATTGGCACCACATGGAACTATTTACATGTTTATCTGTTAGGATCTGAATTAAGTATTCATGCAGAAATGTATTTATTAGACAAAAAAACATAACATTTTTCATATATAACACAACATGATTATTCCAACATAAAATTGTTCCCTATTCCTAAGAAAATGTGTCAATGCGTTATGATCTGTAATGCCTGCCATACACCCACAGACGGGTGCCGACAGACAAGCTCCGATGAGCTGTGGAATGCAAACGTGATAAAGTCATCATGTTGCATCCTGGTGCATTCTGGGGCTGCTTTAGTCGGCCGGGCACCCTTTGTGTGCCGGCCATTAGCTTCAATGAAGACACCGGCTAATGGCATCGGCTTGCATCAGTCAGAGAACATCCGACATGTCCGTACTCTGGCCGGCCGAGCTGTGGGGCACACGCCGATAAGCAGCCGATTTTTCTGCTGACCGACGGCGCGAGCGCGCACGCCCGCCGGTCAGGTGAAAAATCGGCCGCTTATCGGCATGTGTATGCCAGGCATAAGGGCTTCCTTTAGGATATTTAAGCTGGCCATGCACATGTACATTTTTGGACAATTGACGATAGATTTGATAATGATGCTTGATAATTTGATTGAATATTGATGGTACCTATATTGAGTGTATACCCTTGAGTTTCGTTTGACCGAACATGATGTTGAATATATATTCGTTGTCTAAAGACCCCATACACCTACAATTCAAAAATTTCTGTATTTTCTTTTCTTATACCAAAACCATGTAATATTAGGACCTTCAACTCACTTTGTATTCTATCAGGGAGGACCCGACACTACATAGTTGTTGCTAGATCTAATGGAAATTGTATGGAGTGATCTTAAAGCTAGCCATACATGTTCTGATTCCATGGCCGATCGATCACCCATCTGATCGATTCCGGCGATCTCAGCGGGAATCGGAGCTCCGATCAATCGGCCAATTAAGAGTATCCGATCGCTGAATACCACCTTGTCCCATCGATTCCTGGACGATTCCGTGTCCGATCGCTTACTCCACAAATGGCAACTCCCCCTGATGTGTGCAGAATCGGATCAGAAAGACCAACATGTTGGTTCTCTGTCCGATCCGATTCTGGGCCCCTGATCAATCGGACGCGCTCGATCGGACAACGTGGGCTGCACGAGATTCCGGCACGATCGTTTCGCGTGCACGCGCCCGGAATCGATCGTACCGGAATCAGATGGGAATCTGACCCGTGTATGGGGGCCTTTAGATGTATGGGGGGGCTTAACAGATTACTAGAAATTTACCAACACTTTTTTCGATTAAACAAGTTGTTCGGTACTCAATTTTCATTTGAACAAATAAAAAATCTGTAGTTCGGTTCCTGTGCTGTACAGAAATTAGACAAAGATAAATCATTTCAGAACTTTTTCTACCTTTAGTGTGACCTATAACCTGTACCACTCAAATGAAAAACAAACTAAAAAATATAACAATATAACAATGTGGTTGGGTTGCATAAGTGTGCACACCCTTAAACTAATACTTTGCTGCAGCATCTTGTGATTTTATTACAGCACTCATACTTTTTGGGTATGAGTCAATCAGCATGGCACATTTTGACTTCTTTGTAGAAACACTCCAAATCTATGAGATTGTGAGGGCATCTCGTGTGCACAGCCCTCTTCAGATCACCCCACAGATTTTTAGACTCTGACTGGGCCATTCCAAAACTTAAATCTTCTTCTGGTGAAGTCATTCCTTTGTTAATTCAGATGTATGCTTTGGGTCGTTGCCATGCTGAAAGATAAAGTTCCTCTTCATGTTCAGCTTTCTAGCAGAAGTCTGAAGGTTTTGTGCCAATATTGACTGGTATTTGTTACTGCTCATAATTCCCTCTATCTTAATTAAGGCCCCAGTTCCAGCTAAGAGAAAAAACAGCCCCAAAGCATGATGCTACCACCACCATGCTTCACTGTGGGTATGGTGTTCTTCTACATTTTGAAGAAATCGATGGATACATTTTTTAAATTCTGATCTTTACAGATATATGTATTAACGGGTTCCATATGTGTCACCATGTCCCACAATTAGGGTAGGATTATTATTATCATTTATTTATATAGCGCCAACATATAACACAGTGCTGTACAATACATTAGACATGATGAATTAGGCACGGTCACCACATGGTGTAGATTTGCATCAGCTGTCAGTTATATTCTACTCCTTTATTTTACTGTTTGTATGGGGCATGTTGGACCTCTTCAGAGAGAAAAGGCTTCTATAAAGAGAACATGGGCCATTCTTTGCAATATGCTGGCCAGGGATTCTACTCATGCTGTGGTTAATATTTAATGCAAAGGAGTTTGCACACATTCTGTTGACTGCGCTGAAATCCCATGTGCCAACACAAGGATTTCAACTGGGACACAACCAGTCCCATTCATTTCAATGGGTAGTGTTTCACTGCCAAGCCAGCAAAGCAGCAGGCCTATGTCACTTTACTCTAAACGCAGGGCCCTACATTGTCAATGCGGCGGCACTGGCAGGCGCAACGCATCCATTAAATAACAACACCTCAGGCATGGTTTTTCCGTGTTTTCTCAATTAAAATTAATGTCAGGTTGGCTGTAACATGCCATAAAACCTGTTCAATTCACTGGCAATCCACTGGTTGGTCATGGACACAACACACAGAAACAAAAAACTGTTAAAGGATGTTGCTGATTGACACTAAAACTTTTAAATAGGCTTAGAAAAAGTATGATTGGCAACAGAGGTAGTGTGGGGGGTTATTAACAACCAGGATCATTAGGTTGCCCCTTCTGTAGCTAAGCCTTTTAGACCAGCCGCAGGGGGCCTTCATCATAATAAATTCATTGTGTAATGGTTGTTTTTCTTCCTTGTTATTTCCTCAGAGAGTTTTATAAAACTTTTGTGACATTGTACCTGGTACCAGGTGAGTCGGATAACAATGTTGGGATAACTTCCAGTTTTGTACCTTTCCATTTAAACCTGTTTATAAAATTTTGCTTGAATGTCAAGCTGGGTTTACACACGTAGATTTTTTCTTCAATCAACTGCCAATTCCATTTTTTTGTTCAATGACGTTGTTGAATATCGTTCGTTCGTTCATTAATCAAATGTAACATTAGATAATTATTTTTGTTCGTTCATCCCGATATCAAATGCAAATACATTTTAAGTTATAACAGATAAAAATTTACCAACATGTTCGATGACCTTTTGAACAATTTGGTCAAACACAATTTATCCATCAAATTGTTCAAGCCGTTGATTAAATGAAAAAATCTACACGTGTAATCCCACCTTTAAGCCCCCCATACAACTTCAGGTTACTCCAACATTTCCTTTAGATCTACCAACAACTATGTAATGCTGGGTCCTCCCTGATAGAATACATAG
>CM070036.1:142622459-142642385 GCA_036250615.1 Ptychadena robeensis | reverse complement strand
TGCCCTCTATCCCTTTCTCCCAATGATGAGATGAAATATGATGAATTGTGTATGTATATAGAATTAAATAAAGATAATTAAATGAAAAAAAAATAGCTTAGGGGTCTAATGCTGGGCAAACATGGGCCGAATCCTGCTCAATTGTGTTTGGATCTGGTAAAAAAAATCTAGCCGTGTAAGCCTAGTTTCACATTGAATAGAAAAGTCTAAAGCCGGGAACACACGGCTCGATAAAGGAGCCACCAATCAATCCCACTCGAAAACAGGGATGGCTGCATTAGAAATGGGCCAGGTCATGAGCGCACACGGCGCTTGAAGCGGCCATCAATCTGGCCCATATCTATATGTGTGTTCCCCGCTTAATTCTAATGGAAACTTATGTTACAAAAAATTGGCTAGTCTGTATGAAAGGGCCTATTGTCTTAGAGTTCCCCTGGGCCTTCACAGTCCCATATCAGACGACAGGATCATAATATTCCAGACCATCCATTCCGAACCCTAACCAGGAGACCAGGGTATCAATTGTGCAAAGCGGTGCGCATCGATTCACCATTCAATCAATGAATGTTGCCATCACGCCACACTCCAGCATTCATCAATCGAGCGGGTATCCACCCATGTATGGAGACCCCTACTCTCTGCTTCACTGTGCAGACCGCAGCCTGAGAGCTCTGCAACTGGAGGAGCCCAGTCAATGATGTATTAATGTCATGGCCAGGCTCTCCTAAAATGAACGCTTCGCTCCAAAAAAGAACTACTGTAGGCAAAACCTCTGGCCTCCTTGTGAAATGCCCATTTGTAAATGACAGTGCTGTACTCTTAAACTCAACTTTACCTAGCTAGCCATAAGGGTGTAGTCACAACAGTGGCATCATTAGCCCGATGCAGGGGGTGTGACTCCCAGAAGAGGGGAACACCGAACCCCTAAACTTTCCAACAAAATACTTTTTTTATACAAGGGCTAAAGGACTTCCTGGAGAACCACAGCTGCAATGTCATTCTGCAGTAGTCTTTGGACATTCCCCGGCTCTTGTGAATGGTACAATCCTCCTGGCTTCTGTCTGTTACTGTAGCACAGTGGTTCCTAAACGGGGGGGGGGGGGGGCTAGTCCCCATTCTTAACCTGTGTTTGAATAGGGAGGGGGGGCTCAATAATGTTCCTAAATAGAAAAGGGGGGCCCTGCAAGGAAAGATTGGGAACCACTGCTGTAGCACCTCATAAGGGCACATCCTTGGCATATCTTTGGCCATATACACACACACACACACATACATACATACAGCAGGGGCAATCCCATATCAGTATACTATTGTCACATCCACACGACCATGGCACACAATTTCACACCCATATTACTCGTAGCAGCCATATACGCCATTATCGGGCGACACCGTGGGTAATGGGCACTGGTTGACAAAAAGCCTAATGCCACCATAGATTGGTAGTATAAATTAGGTCAGTCAGTTTCAGCTCCATGCACCAGCTTCATTTGTTGACAAAGGCAATACAGACAAGATTCTTATTCATAGCAACCTTCTGTATCAGGATCAAACCTATCTCATACAATGGTACATCTAGCAGGAGAGAAGACCCCCCCCCCCCCCCCCCCCCCCCGAATTATGAAGTGACTTGTATTCTGCTTCTGACATTTCCGCCCGCATTAAATGAGCAATTTATACCCTAGAAGCAGAAGTCCCTCGGAGTAGGTTCCTCTTCCCTCTGCCTCTGTAATGATTTTAGAAAATTACTTTGCAGGAAAAGCCCTGAAAATCCAACTGAATGCTTCTTATTGATTGAAAGATTATGCTGTTCCTGTAATTTTACAGGATTCCATCCCAGAATGAAAACGGGGAAAATCAATATAATTCCAGACTTGATGTGTTCTGGCTGAAGAGAAAACACTTGATTTTTCCTCTGATTACGGAACACACCAATCATTCACATTCTCAGAGGCTGCCCGCAAACGCATAACACCACTACAAATGTCTTATAATAATAGAAGGAATCAGAAATATACTCGGGTCCTTAAAGTGACCCGGACTTAGACTGTTCAGAACGTCCAGAGATAATGTGATGCCTTTAACATTAATATTAATTCCTCACAAAAAAGACTGTTTATGTATTTAAATATCACATGATCCATCTAAAAGTCCGCCTAATCACTGTTTCATATTTATAATCATCAAAGGTCACCCTTTGTGTGCTGGCCGTTACTTTGGATGGGGACGCCTGTCACCCCAAAGCTTAGTCAGAGAGCGGAAATGTCCATAAATCTCAGGCCGACCAAGCTTTGGGGCAACAGGGATCTGTCCCCCCATGTGGCCACCTGTCCGTGCACCAATGTGGCCACTATGTGCATGTGTGCTCGTCGCCAAATCGGTCAGAGAAAAAATCGCCCGCCTTTAGATGTGCTGGTGCTCAGGATCTAAGGGTATGATCTTTCTGGTACTTTAGTTATTTAGTAGCATTACCTAGCCATCAACTTTTGCTTAAACGATCTTCAATTGGCCGGCGAGATTGAAATATTGACTGTCTTGAATGTTCAACAGAAATTTACCAACATGATTAATCATTTATTCATTTTTATGTTCGATTCAACTTAAGCTATTCTTAAAAATTATCAGAAAAATCTAACTGTGTGTAGCACCAGGCTAGGCGAAATGCGTTGACACAAGCCTAATATGAGAACTGTAACGCACTTTAGTGACTTGTAATTTTAACTTTTGTATAAACCAGTAAATAAAATGTATAAAATGTTAGATCTGAGTGAACATGTGGTGAATGATGTTGATATAGTTGTTGTTTTTTTCTTTCTTTTTTGTAACTTATTATTTGTCTTTCAGTATTTCAGTATTTGCTTGCCTTATCTTTTAAAGATGTATGCACTGTACTATTGCACTACTGTATTATTCTTATTGCTTTGTAAGACACAAAATCTACAATAAAGTTTATTGTTAAAAAAAAAAACATGCTTGGTCATCCATTATCTCTGGTACAAAGTTTCTGCATGCGGGGCCATTTAAAGTCCACAATCACGGTAGGCTTTTACTCCATTGATCTTCAATAGAGGTGCCACCGCACGTAGCTGCTATGAAGAGTCAGCATACTCAGAGTGGACACGGTCCCTTTCATTATAATGTGGGACACGTGTCTGCAAGCCCAAGCAGTTGTAGGATTTAAAGTGACCCTTTTGGTCACAACAAACAACCAACAAACAAAGACCAAGCACACTTTATTTTTTCAATGATGTAAATGTTGTTACCTTCAAGTCGTATTTCCGATACACAGATAGACGGTGACTAAAGACGTTCCTCGTGACAATCATGTACGTCTCCACTCCATCTACGTTTAACCGATACATGCCCAGGAACTGAGGGAGCAACGTGTTACCATGACACTCCACGATGAACTGCAAATGAAGAAAAGATAACGTGTATTTATTTAAACCTCATATCATTAGGTTTTGAACTACGGCATAATAATAATCTGCTGCATATATAGAACATGGGACGACATGCTGGATGAGCAAAGAAGCAAATTTTTAATTTAAAAAATCTAGCATGTGTACTGCGCCCAATGTTGTTAAGTGATAAGCTGTGTTGTAGGAGTGCTGACATTTCATATTTGGATGGGTAACAGTCCCTGCTCTTCCTCCCCTACCCCTCTCCATACACTAGAAGTGTTCTTCATGTGTTCTGTTGGAGCTGGTAACAACTTTGACTATCACTCCCAATAACTACAGTACAGGGGTGGGCAAACTTTTTGACTTGCGGGCCACAATGGGTTTTAGTGTTTTTTTCAATTTCCTACCCAGTCTGGGAGGCCTTGGGACCAGGAGGCCCTTACAGGATCATTGTCCGGCCCCTCTGTCAAATTTTTGACAGAGGGGCCGGACAAAGATCCTGTAAGGGCCTCCTGGTCCCAAGTCCTCCCAGCCTGGGTAGGAAATTGAAATAAACATACTTAACTTAAAAAAAAAAGTAATTATCATGCTGCCAGGGAGGTTAAATAAAAAAATAAAAGTTATATTAAAAAAAAGAGGCTTTGCATTGTCAACTTAAACATTCTATTGCAGACGTAGGAAAACTACGGCCTCTAGAAGGAGGCCATAACAACCATCATCTAAGCAGGGAACACTCAGAAAGGAGCCAGAGTGTCTTTTCACCAAGATGACAAAAGGCAAAAAAAACTAAAAAAAGACTTAAGCAAGGCATACTCGGCTTTGAGTACAATCGAGCTGCGTGCGCACTCACAAAAAAAAGAGCCGACCAGCCTTTCTCAGACAGGGTCCCCATTCAAGTATCTAAACACTTAGTCGGACAGGGTCCCCATCCAAAGTATTGGACAGGATCAATGACGCAGAAGTGCTGCTGCTCAATATTGATTAAGCTTGAGCGCAGTGTGATGACATGACCTCCGTGCGCGCTCACGCCGATCGGCCTAAAAATCGGGTGTGGATCTTAAGCCAAATCAATCTAAGCCATTACAGACATGTCCCCGTGTAGAGTATGGGTATATGCCTCCTCAGCTGCGAGGGATCTCAGATCCATCGGGCTGAGGAATCAGCTGTCTGCACAGGCTGCCTTATTCTTCTCTCTCTGTGAGGGGGGGGGGTGCTTCCCAGATACAAAGGGGTTAAATATCACGTGTAAGGGCCAATTAAGTTCACATAAAACATGTGTTAAAACTTTTAGGTGATCAAGGGCGTGTGGTATGTACTGGCCTATTTCAATCCTACGGCAGAAGGCAGCGGATGAGCCCACAGATGATAGAATCAGCACATTTTCCATCCTAAATGCACTCAGCGGGGGGCTCGCACGGCTTATTAAGAGCCTCCAACTTTCCACAGCACATAGCAGAACACAACAAGCTGCGCTGGTTTCAATACACAGTTCAGTTTGTTATGCATTATTTATAACTCGGAGAGCATCGTCTGAGTCCATTTAACAAATGGCAGCAGCTGAATCAGCAGGGTTTCATGGGGAGCTCGAAGTACAGGTAACGACAGCCATATGAAATCCACAAATCTTCATTCCTAAGCACTTTCCTTTATGAACAAATTAGACAATGCTAAATACATCAAATATTAAAGAGATGACATAACTTAGGTATTTTGGGGCAACAAGAGGGGAAAACTACTTCCAAAGGGTGTTTAAAGTATTGGATACCTGTTCATACCAAAGACGACCATCGTCATATCTAAACACTAGTCATCCATGACTTGTACTTACTGTATTTTTCACTACATAGAATGTATATTTTCCAACCAAAAATATTAGGGGGAGGGTAAAGGGAATCCATGTTCCTCTTATAGCAGCTGTTCTCAACCTGTGGGTCACAATCTCCTTGGGGGTTAAACGACTATTTCACAGGGGTCGCCGCACTCCCTGAAAGCATCAGAGTAACAAGCAGCAGTGCTGATGCCCACAAGTGGGGTGGGAAGTTAGGAGGGAGAGTAATGCCCCCTCCAGAGAGGAAGCGTTACTCTCCCTCCTAACTTCCCATCCCACACATCATCATCACAAGCGGGGTGCGAAAATAGAAGGGAGGAAAGAATACAATTACCACTCTGCACCGGCACTTCTGTGCTGCTTTCCAGATACAGGAAGTAACACTTTACAACATCACTTCTGGGGTTACGAATCTAAAAAAAGGTCTTCTAGAGAGGCTCAGGAGGCCAGAGAGGCTGGTTGGCAATGCACTTGGCCAGTTACTTCGTGCTTGACCCGGTGAACCATTGAGATGTCCTACCCGTCCAGGTGAGCTACCCTGGTAGATGCATGACAGGGTGGAGTGATCTCTACTGTCACTTTTCTATTGACAGCCGAGGGATACTTCTTTTTAGCGTTAGGCATCTTGGGTTAGGGCGTTAGGGTAAGGGATTCTGCATGTAAAAACATTCGGATGAGGGGTTCAGTGGTTAAGGTGAGGGGTATTAGGGGTTCGGAGATCAAAGTGAAGGGTTCTGGGGGTTAGAAGTGAGGTGAGAGGTAAAATGTATGATCATGTCATGATGTGCTGCCCGCACTATATGCCCGCAGGGTAGGGGGTAGGACAGATTATCAGAACACCGGAGTTCCAGGAGGTGGAGAGGCTTTCAAAAGTCCCTGACTGACACGCAAATTGGAGGAAAACCCCCTGCTGTGTGTGGCTTAGAGAAGGGAAAGCAAAAGTACCCACCATACATGTCAAGCTTATACCCAACCCAAGAAGTAGCATCCAGCAACATGAGGGCAGTGAGGAAACTCCAATATAATTGGCTGGGAAAAGGTTATCAGGAAATTTGGGGTTTTGAGTAAGTAGTAAGTACATTATGACACACATGGCTAATGAGGTGACATTACCTGGTGGTACTTCTTCAGGATATTGTGCATCTCTGCCACATCTTCACTAGTAATGGTTTTGATAATATACCTCTTGTCACAGGAAGTATGGAAGCGTGCGCCGCTGCGTGCTTGCGAGTCATTGGCTAGAGGAGCGCATCTTGTCAGGGAGTTCTAAAAACAAGACAACATCAAGAAAAAGTGAAATTCTCAATTCATAATGACTCATTTACTCATCCATTCACCTATTTTTTGCACCATACATATGTACTCAGTCACCAAACAGTAAAATATATAAATTTTTGCTATTTGTAAACATTTTGTTATTGAAAAATATATTATTTTTAATAATATTATTAAATATGATGCTCTATGAGCATCTATATATAGAGCAGTGGTTTTCAAACTTTTTAGATCCACGACCCTAGAAGTGACGTCACAAAGTGTCTCTTCCTGTATTTGGAACGAGGAAGTGTGGGTGAAGAGTCCGCATTTCAAATACCAGAAGTGACATCACTTCCAGCACAATCAGGTCAGTGTAATGTCCCCTCCCTCCAATTTTCCCACCTCGCTTGTGCAAATGATGTGCGCGATGGGCAGTTAGAAGGGAGGGGGCGTTAATCTTCCTCTTAACTTACCACCCCACTTGTGGGCATCAGTTAGCAGCAGCTCTGATACTTCCAGAAAACTTGTGACCCCTGTGAAATGGACGTTCAACCCCAAGGGGGTCCTGACTCACAGTTGAGGAACACTGATATAGAGGCATGAGTAAAACGAATGTACAAGATTTTGATGTAATGTATTGGAGTCTGTGGGCAAAGGTGTCAGGTATAAGCCACAAATAAATACAGCGTTGTATGATTATTGAAGCATTCAATGTATTTATTGATGAAGTTCACATTTGGGTATGATTTGGGCAGATATGGCTGCAGTAGGAAACAAATCAGCTAATGAACTGATAAGCAGCATAAAGATAGGAGGTGAAAGTAGAGCGATAGAGAGATGGTCAGTGCGCAGCTTCTCCGTTCACTGTCCAGGCACAGACTAGGATGATAAAGTAATACAGGGGATACTTCTGCATTGAATAAATAAATTCAGCGGTTCTCAACCTGTGGGTCAGGACCCCTTAGGGGGTCAAACAACCATTTCACAGGGATCGACACATTCACTGAAATGATTCATTGTGTGATGCCCACAAGCAGGGTGGAAAGTTAGGAGGGATAGTAACACGCCCCCCACCCTCACCTCCTAACTTCCCACCCCACACATCATTTCAGGGTACGAAAATAGGAGGGAGAGGACATTACACTTACCTGATCGTGGCTGAAGTGGCGTCAAGGAGTGTAACTTCTGGTATTTGGAAAAAAAGTGACACCCCATGACGTCACTTCCGGGTCACGGGTCTAAAAAGGTTGAGAACCACTGTTCTATATGGAAAATTTTATTACAAAATGTTGTTGAAAAAAAGATTAAAGATTGGCCACATGAAAGTTTTAGGAAATTTTAGTCTGTCCAGCTTTCTCACATATAAGACTCCAGTTACATTGCAGTATGGTTTGGCCTTCCAGGTAACACAGCGGATGTATTACCACATTCTCTGGTAATTAATATAAGCGCTGTTCTTGCTGGCTTTCTGCGCCTTATTTATCACTGATTTAAATTCAGCTCATCTGACTCCATAGACCCGAGTGCTCGCACACAGAAGCAGCATTTGATGTTGTACACATAATAAATACCACACTTTTGAACTAATTTATATCTTTCTGTTCTCAAATAAGATGCATTGTGTGTACTTAACATATGTCCCACTTACGCGCCTGTATCGGCGGGTCTATAAATATTCATAGAGCGTTAAGTGCAGCACAATCAGCCTTGTGTGCCAATGCAAGGATGACAGTAACCCGCAGCAGCCTGTGTCTTCCCCTAAATGACCACCAGGTGGCAGGTGAGCACACTCTGCAGTTGGTGAGACATGAAAGGGAACCTTGTCTGCACCGCATGGCCAGCAGGCATGAACACAGACGGGTCATGGGGGCTCGGAGTAAAGAAAATACATATAAAACGCCTTTATGATTCCTGAGTGCAGCATACAAGGCACAGGGGATCCGTCTAAAGCTGAAAACACTTGTGCTGATTTAGCATTAAAGGAGAACTGCAATGAAAAGCCCTCAGTAAACCTTAATATTGGGCTATTATGTAGTCCAGTAATTTTGCAGTGTGGTGGATTAATTGGAG
The DNA here is from genome assembly GCA_036250615.1 of Ptychadena robeensis. Lineage (NCBI taxonomy): Eukaryota > Metazoa > Chordata > Amphibia > Anura > Ptychadenidae > Ptychadena > Ptychadena robeensis. The sequence goes on along the minus strand of CM070036.1, from coordinate 142,633,826 downwards.
CCAAAAAGTCCTCCGTCAGGTCAAAATAATAAAATACAGCACTTCCAAATCAGCATATATATATATATGATAACGTACAACTGCAAACCCCAATACCTCATCCTTGCTGGAAGATTGCACATCCTCTTGCACAAGCTTTTTAAAGGGACCCTATCACTTGTAAACAAATAGCATATATACCGTACTACATGTGTAATTTATTGCAATGGACCCATCATAAACCAGGCAAGCAATATAACCAAAAGATGCCAAACCATGCCAGGTGTCAGCGCTGGCACTGCCATTTTGTGGATGCTGCATCAATGGAGCAGAAGAAAGTATGGTTCTGTTTTATATTCCATTTACAACTTTCATGACAACTTCAGAGAACTATCATGTCTGAAAGTGTGTGATATAGGAAGAAGACTAACATGATGGATATATATATTTTTACTGAATATATATGTATGTGTAAAAGAGCGCGTTTCATGAGGATCGCTCTTTTATTTCAAGAACAGAAAATTGTTGCTTAAAAAAGAGATGTGTTTATTATCTCAAAAAGTTAAAAAAATGCAAAGTAGGACAAACAAAAATTCTTACCCTAGCTAAGCTCTGCAGTGCGTGTCAGTATAATTCTGCTGAGATATCAGTGATCACCAATATTTACAAACTTTTCTATTACATATAAGGAATTCTATACAGCAGTGGTGGGCAACTGAGTTGATATGGAGGGCCACAAGTGCGGCCCCCAGCATCACTAGAGGGCCGTACATAACATTCTCAATCTACACTGACTCGGCTGAGCACACTGATTGGTGCACCTAGATGGTGCCTGAGCAAGTCCCTCACCTCTCCTCCCACTCTAAGAAGATCCGGGGTGAAGACTCGTCAACGAGGGTCGGCAGACAGGTGAGGAATGTCTATGCATTTATAGGTTTTGGGGGCCGCATGTTGAGGAATGAGGGGGGCCGTCGAAGAATGCCCAAAGGTTGGGCACCTGGGCTATACAGGAATAGATGTGTCATGCCCACTGGGTAGGTCCAGTCAATCTATACACAGATTCATGAGGTAATGTCTTATTTGGTTGAAAACAACATATAGGCCTCTACATTACACAAGATAGCTACAAATACCGTATTTTTCGCCCTATAAAACGCACAGGCACATAAGACGCACCCAGTTTTTAGGGCAGAAAAAAAAAAAGATTTAATATGTTTTGACATCAATTGGGATAATGCAATGAATTTAATGGATGCAATATCCTATTCAGCCAGAAGGTGTCACTAGCAGCAGTACACTGTCAACTGAACATGTCATAAATTACACTGATCTGAGGAGGAGGGGGGGGGGGGGGGGGGAGGGCTGGGTTCTGTTCTCTCTCTCCTCTGCCGATGTCACTGATTCTGTGTCCGTAGGGCAGCAGAGTGATTGCTAGTCCCACGGACAGGAGAGCTATAGATGCAAGTTCATGTAGCTCTGTCTTTATTGCCCATGCCAGTTCAGGGCTGGCATAGGCAATTACACAGTTCAGATGGGAGAGCCGGACATCGGCTCTCCCATCTGAACTGACAGCTCCTCCAGCTCCCCTCCGTGTCGGGAGAGCTGGCGGGAAGCCAAGGTGCGACCATCGAAGACGAAGGGACTTTTTTGCCCCCAATTTTGGGGGTGAAAAAGTGCATCTTATATGCAGAAAAATACGGTATACTCTTCTATACATTTAACACATAAAATGTTATACATCTCCAAAATGATGAGAAATGATGGTACTTGGGATTCTAACAGATGTGACTTCAGTTGGTTCTGAGGTAACCCTATGGCTTATGGTCAGCCGAACTGCATAGGACAGTCCATGCATTTCTGGATGACTAACATCCTTCTCTGGAGAACAATGATTAAAATCACTCAATTTACACAACCCCGGCATCATTGTTGACGCAAGTGATGTGCTGGAAATAAGCAACACCACCTCTACTACATGGAGGTCAATGGTGCTGCCCCCCGCCTCACCGGCTTCATCAATAATGTCATGGAGGTGGCCCCAGAAAGACTGGCGGATACAGAGGACCGCCGCTGGCTCCCACTGGACAGGTGAGTATGCTCGGGGTGAGTTGTGTTAGAAAACAAACTCTCCCCTGACTTAATTTAAGCTAACCGCCAAGGAAGTTAATGGAAAGTGTTCACTTTGGAAGATCTTCCACTCTGCCTAGTCCTGTGCTACTGGCAACTCAAATTCTTACCAGAAATCGAAACCTTTTTTATATATTCTACCTATCAAAAGGACTGTACTGCAAATTAGGTGACGGCCACATTAATTACCATACTGCACAATGTCTGTGCATATTAGGCCCTGCCTATGACTTAGGGCTTGTTTCCACTTGTGTGGAAGCCGGCGGCGCGAATGCCGCTGCTAAGAACCGCCGCCGCTAAGAACCGCATCTCATGCGGTTTTTAGCAGCGGCCATTCGCCTCTATGGCCGCGGTCAGTGCTGGGCGGCCGCGGAATAGCGCGGACCGCCGCCTAAAAACTTGGTCGACCGGGTTTTTAGGCGGCGGCCGCCCCCTGACCGCGGCCGGGGACTAGCCCATTGAACAGAATGGCTGATGATACATCCGCGCCCTGGACAACCACGGGCTTCCGCTTAAGTGGAAACAAGCCCTTAAACTTCCCATACACACTCTGATTTTTCCATTCAATGGACTTTACATTTTTTTTTATTGTTTTAGGTCAATCGTTTTGAAGTTGACCAAAAGTGATCCAAATAAAAAAAAATGATGGATCAGTGATTGGACATGTTGGTAAATTGGTTATGAATCAATCACATTATGTTTTTCTTAAACATAAAATTTTAAAGTGGACCTACCACCTGGTAGGTCACTCAGCAGTATCAGCTGCAGCTCAACCGATATTGCTGACATCCTCAAAACAAATCTTATTCTGACAGCTGGAGGGGAGCTTGTTATGAGTGTACTCCTCCCACTGCATAACGTCGCACCTGGGCAGCCGAAGTGGTGTCTGGGGCATCTCTCCCAGGCAGGAAATCGTCAGCAGCTGATTCCCCCTTTTCACCCCCCCCCCCCACGAGTCTCTACAGCTCCCACACAGAAGAGACAGGAGGAGGAGGTGGAGTGGAGGAGGGAGGAGAGGGGGAGCAGTGAGGGCAGAAGTGGCTGCAGGTCACCAGGATCTAAGATGCCAGCATGAGAACTGCAAGCAAGTGAAGTGAGTATAATGTGAGTTTTTTTTGTGTAGCAGTTTTCCAGCATCTGAACTGCTGACAGGTGAGTATTGTGTCTGTTTAATGCATGTCTGTTTTTTTCATTTGAGTTTAAAACCGCTTTAAGTCGATCGAACGGAAAATCGTGCCATATATGCCCAGCTTAACTCAACACTATACGTCATGGCAGTTCCTTAACAATGAGATATCTCTGATCCCATCGGCAGGCTGACTATCATTCTTAGGCAGACGTTAGCCTGTCACAGCATTAACCTCACTTACGGTAATCACCAGTCCAAGCTTTGTATGCGCAGCCCCTTCACTCTAATCTGTGTACAGGAATAATGAAAGATTTTCTGCTAAGCAGAGACAAACAATTCTTACAGCTCGCCAATCTATACTCTGAATCATTCAGGAGCTATTGATGGATATCAAACTGAAATCGTTTGTTTCCTGTTAAAAATAGACTTTACAATCGCCGTCATGAGTTATTAACCAAACCCATAGCACTAAACCTGAGCAGCCCTCTGGGAGCGGGAGGTATAAATAGTCCGACCATCACCGCTGGGGGAAAGGTACATATATAGCACCAGGTGAGTGTATACTAGGGATGGAGAACATCTATGCCTATTACCTCTGTTATAGCACAGACCCACAGAATATTTTATGGTATTTTTATTTCTGTACTTCCATACTTTTTTGTTTCTATTCTAGGAAAACAAAATAATGGACCTGTTTCTATGACAGGAGCTTCTATAGTTATTTAAAAATGACCTAATACAGACATGGGCAAACTATGGCCTGCTGGCTCCCCTTCGCTCATTCCCTGCAATGAGCAGAGATAATGCCTAAAGGCGTTCAATATATATATATATATATATTAATAATATCCAGGCAGAAAAGTCCTAAACAAGTGATTTTGTCAACATCTCACATATACACAATTCCAAATGTAAAGAGAGAGGTTGGTTAACCAAGTCAATCTAGCAGGATGGCTAGCCCCAGGGACTTTCACGGCAACTTAACAAAAAGGGTTTAAGTCAATGAGGTCTATTAAAAAAATTATTAAATTCATTCTGCAAAAGGGTATGTACACAAACAGTATACTAAACCAATGATTGAGATACAGGTCATAAAAAGGTGCAAAAACAGAAAGAATAACAATCACATTGGATGCTCAGCAGTTCTGGCCTGTAATACAGTTGAACGTCCATAGTTCATCTCTCGTTGCGTTTTGCCCAAGAATAAGGGCTTCGTCAATAAGTAAGTAATTCAGTAATCAATCAGTAAGTAAGTAGTTCATATTAATATTGGTACAATTGGATCAAAAAGATGCCTAGTGGATCCAGTTGTGATTCCCTGATTATAGAATTCCCATTAGAAGAGGATGGTGAGCAAAGGAAAAGGATCATGCAAGTGTCAAATATTGGTCCAATGGGCAAAGGGTATCCCCACTAAGTCAGAGACAGGTTAGAAGAGATCTGGCAGATGGAGGGTAACAGCAACCAGTCAAATCATCCAAGATGTAGTTGTTGGTGGTGAAGTGTCCTTCTCCATTCCTGTGCATCATGAATGATGTCTGTTGGTTATCATTAATATTATTGATGACCCCGGAATAGGGGGTTTCAGTAGTTGTTCAGCAGTTCGGAGTAGTCAGGGGAGCGCACACAGCTATCAGTCGTGCAGTTCCAGAAATGACTGGTAGGGATAACCCATAATCAGTAGTCCGGGGTCATCAATAATATTAATGATAATTACCAGACACCAAAATGAGCAGGAATGTAAAAGGACACTTCACCCCCAACAACTAAATCTTGGACTGGTTTCCCTTCATCTACCATATCTCTCCAATCTTTAAATTTGGAATTATATATATATTTACATGTTTTTCTTTAGTCACATGTTTTTCTTTAAAATGACTCAATTCACATGGTTGCTTTCAGGGAGGCTGACGTTCGGTAGCCGCCCTGAAACCAGAGTCTGCAGCACATTCTGTGCTGGACGTTGAGTGGCATTTGTCAAATACTGCCAACCCAGCCCTTGGTAAATGTAAAGAGAGAGGTTGGTTAACCAAGTCAATCTAGCAGGATGGCTAGCCCCAGGGACTTTCACGGCAACTTAACAAAAAGGGTTTAAGTCAATGAGGTCTATTAAAAAACGTATTTAATTCATTACATTCTGTGCTGGACGTTGAGTGGCATTTGTCAAATACTGCCAACCCAGCCCTTGGTATGGCCCTATATATATATATATACACATACATACATACACTGGATTCCTGATCGATTGATCGTTAAAAGCTTGCACGGTGATCGTTCGGAAATGGAATGCGAAAACCCTTGTTCAATCGATCCCGCTCAAAGAAATGTTGGAACGCCATTATTTTAAATGAGGACCAGGATCTCCATTCAAATTATGAACTTTGGATCGTTCTTTGATCCATTTCGTCATCATGCCGTAATCAATCGTTCCTTAAAATCTGAGTTGCTTCGAACCTTAAATCTCTCCATCATACTCGCTGGTACAGCTGGTGACATGCTCCAGCCCTCCAAGGTCACTTCGGCTAGCTGCTGGGCCGCAGTGACTTAAGCCTGGCATACACACGCCGATTAGCAGCCGATTTTGCTGCTGACCGACGGGCAAAATCGGCCGCCAAACGGCGTGTGCCCACATGGGGCGACAGATCCCTGTCGCCCCACAGCTCGGCCGGCCAGAGAACGGACATGTCCGACGTTCTCTGGCCGATACCGGCCGATGCCATTAACTTCAATGAAGACCGGCGTCTTCATTGAAGGTAATGGCCGGCACACAAAGGGTGCCCACCGATTTAAGTCACCATCACACTCCATTCCAGAGCTCATTGGAGCTCGTCTGTCGGCACTCGTCTGTGGGTGTATGGCAGGCATTAGGAAGGTAGACGTCACTGTTCATATCTACTTTACAGAGTCTCTTTGTGCCCTGAGCCCGCTGCCACCCAACGTCATTGGAGAGGCAGAGTCACCGGATTTAGAGATATTTCACCCAGGAAAAATTTTTTTAATAGAAAGGGAGGTAAAAGGTCCACTTTAAATTCTCTCATCTTTTATAAGCAATACAAAGACTAATGAAAAGAAACACAGGTTCTCTTTAAAACATTACATCATGATGTCTCCTGCAGCAAAAAGAAACTGCATACAACCGGGCTTCTTTTTACGAACATACCAAGCCTCCGGTAATCACTTTTGTAACAGCTAGTGGATAGGTAGGGACTGACCAGGGAAATGATAGGACACAATGAGTATATAAATACTATATATATATATTAAATTATATATATCTTTTCATTTTTTAAGGGCTCCAGTTGTGCGGAATACATTCATTTTTCTAAAGCCTTTGCACACTCTCCTTTTGCATTTCAATCCATTTCTTTCAGGGATTAGGGGAACGAGTGCGAGATTACAGAACACTTTGCCTTCCAGCAGGCAGTTTAATTTCCCGTAATGTATTTGTCAAATGCATGGCAATCACTTTTCCATGGATTGCCGACAAATTCAGGGTGTGTTTACTATGCACTTAAGAGAAAATAGCAATAAAATAGGTTTAACATGAACAAAACAAACAAATCAGGTGGAATATCATATATTCTTCATACACCTTACAATCTCAACATACAATCTCTGTACAACTTCTGTTCTACTAAAACCATGTAAAATGTGGAGCTTTCTAAACCTTCCAATCACTATGTATTCTATCAGTGAGGACCCAGCGCTACATAGCAGTGATATACACCTTCAAATTACTATGTATTCTATCAGGGAAGACCCGGCACTACATAGCAGTAATATATACCTTCCAATCGCGATGTATTCTATCAGGGAGGACCCGGCACTACATAGCAGTGATATATACCTTCCAATCACTATGTATTCTATCAGGGAAGACCCGGCACTACATAGCAGTAATATATACCTTCCAATCACTATGTATTCTATCAGGGAGGACCCGGCACTACATAGCAGTGAAATATACCTTCCAATCACTATGTATTCTATCAGGGAGGACCCGGCACTACACAGTTGCTGGTAGATCTAGAAGAAGTTGTATGGAGTGATCTAAAGGTGTATAGGGGGCTTAACAGATCAGAGTAGCCAACAAGCTACAAGCGATTGAAGTGTTTATCTGGCCAGGACTATCATTTTGTGATATTACAATGCAGACCTGGTACCATATGACACAATAGTCACCAGAGGTTCAGATTGTTAAACAGATTGTCTAAACAGTCGCCATATACTGGTGACCATTTCTAGCCTGGACTGGACTATCTACTAGGACTAGGGGTCTACTTTTCTACCATTGCACCAACCTCGCAGTGACTGTGGCAGTCTCACACTCAGACAGAATACTATCTTGACTTTCTTTCGTAAGATTGTGGCAAATTTGTTGTTAATTACCCTTTCTAGAATTGTATGCTATTTTCCTGTGATTACTGACATTAATTATTGTGAAAACATGTGTTGTTTAATCAGTATTCAGATCTATTACAACACCGACATCGTAATAAACACAACAGTCTATTAAAACAGACAACCCCCTCTCCGGCACAGCTGACGGGTGTAAAAGATGTTTTCCCAGCTCTGGGTAGATATACGGATTTCCCTCCCTGTTAAATAATCATGTAAAGCAAATATTGGATCCAATGACACTGCCAAAAGGGTCACCACCAAGGGGATCTATTGCTTGACCAACAGTACCAGCGGTTGTGATCAACTTTCTCATCTGTGGGGCATAAGTGTGCCACCTATCATCATAAAATGGCTAATAATGTTTAGTGAATGTCAAGTTACAAACAACTGTCACAGATTAGACTATGGGCATACAATGAAATCATCAGAGACTATGGACATACAACATGAAATGGTCACAGACTCTGGTCACACTACCAGGGATGATCAAAGACTATGGGAACACAACATGAAATAGTCAGAGATATGGGAACGAAACATGAAATGGTCAGAGACTATGGGCACACTACATGAATTGGTCAGAGACTATGGGCTCACAAAATGAAATGGTCAGAGACTATGGGCACACAACATGAAATGGTCAGAAACTATGTTAAACGTGTCCATACCAGCAAAAACTTGCATAAACGCATTGCAATTGTGTCTCCCATCTGAGTGTATATCAGCAAAAAATGAGTGGAGCAAGGCATATTCTGTAATGCACTCAATTGCATGTTACCGTAAACCTGGGTCCAGTATGAAAGGTACCTTGAGTTAATGCTAACCATGCTGCGTTGCAGTACTGCGTTACATAGCATGAGATGGTAAGAGACTATGGGCACACTACTAGAGATGGTCATGGACTATGGGAACACTGCAAGAGATGAATAGAGACTATAGGCACATAAAATGAGATGGTCAGTGACTATGGGCACACTACGATAGTCATAGACTATGGGCACACCACATGAGGTGGTCAGAGACTGGGCACACGACATGAGGTGGTCAGAAACTATAGGCACACTACAAGAGATGGTCAGACATTATGGGCACACTACAAGAGATGTTCAGAGACTTAAGACATGCCCAAGGAGATGGTCTCATCTCAGATATTTTAGGCAAGCAAATCCCACAACAAATCTGAGGTAACATTAGAACACTGTGGGTCTCCTATCTCAAAAGCACGGAAGAAAGGACACATTTTGATCACATAACCAGAAATAGGAAACACTGAGTTTGTATGGAGTGGTATGAGTTCTTAAACGTATTTTTGCAGATGTCATAACGCAGAAGTCATTCATATTAGACTGGACTTGTTATAAAGGATCACCTCCAAAATAAATATTTTTTTTGAGTTGAGAAATGTAGACCCCCTGTAAAGTCTTTATGATCTAGGCCCCCATTTGGTAGTTATACCCTCTATGTGTATTGGTGACCACTGTCCCAGGTCAAAATGTACGAATTGTTGCCCGGAACAATTGGTAACAAGACATCCTTCAATTTCATTTATTGTCTAAGCACAGCCCAAAGTATGAATCACTTACCTGAAAATCTTGGTCATCAATTCCAAACCTCTCTCTTAGATTACGGAAGACCATGGGGCAGTATTCTTTAAACTTAAAGTGACTGGGCATGTTTTCTCTGAAAAACAAAAAGTTTAAGTTACAGTATTGTAAAGCCAAAGCCATTCACCCTTGATAAAGACGGCTGGAGGTAAATCCCTCCTTTAAACTTTTAGTTTATCTATTTGCAGCATTAGAGTTATAAGCTTTAGTGGGGCACAGGTGCTCGGCCTGGGCGCTATCTGCAATGGAGTTTTCATGTTTTCCCCGTGTCTGCATTAGTTTCCTCCACACTCCAAAGACACGCTGATAGGTTAATTGCCCCCCCCCTAAAAAGATTCTCCTATGTTAGAAACACGTGACATATGACAGCATATGACATACGTGAGCTACTCTGAGAGACTATAAATGCTCTGTAAAGCACTGTGAAATATGTCAGCGCTATATAAATTCATGATAATAAAAATAATAAAAAGCTTTAGGTCACCTGAGACAACTGACTTTTTACACAGTGCTTGTTCACTTCTACGGAGACGGACAGACTAGCGAGTGGCACCCTATGGTGTCATTCCCCTAAGAATACAGCAGGCAATAAACAGGTGGGTCATTTGCAGGGGTGCACAAAACTTTTTTAGTGAGCTCCTCAGATGAGTACCAGGAGATGGTATTTGGTACTCGCCATATATGTATGTGGTCTCACTGTCTCCCTCACTGTCCTCTACATCAGCCTCCTGCATGGTAGATTCTGCTGCAGATGGACCTCCCTGTTCCAGCTGGCTTTGAGTCACATGTAACTCTCACAGTATAACATGTTTGAACCCCCAGATCGCATACCTCAGTAGTGTGACCCGAAAATGTTCTGGCTTAGTAAGTAACCCCTGAGACTAACTGCAATCCAAATGTCATCCTTTCATAGTCATATTCCAGTGCTTTTCTCTTGTCAGATTTTACCCTTACATATGCCAACTCTGACTTTCATAGATAAATTCCCCGACTCCGACTCCTCAGTTTCAAATTCTTCCGACTCCCACTCCTCTGTATGTAATATGCTAATGTATTGTATCCATCCATTGGAAAGGAAGGCGTCATACATTAACCACAGAACTACTGGCCAGGAAACCAACACTGTAATGGCCAATTAAAGCAGAGAAAGGGAGTTAAGCAGAAGATGCTGCTGCTTTTTCCTTAAGCTAGGCACCACGCTGTGATTGATCGGGGATCAATTGAACAGAAATCAATGGGCACCACATGGGCACATCGATTCCTGTTCAATGGGGACCCGTTATCCCCAGCTTGCAGTGTGTGATTTACAACAGGCCACAAGCTGGGAAGAAGCAGCCTGTCTCACACAGCTTCCAAATGAGGAGTGCTGGCTCCGCCCCTTCACGCAGCTGTTTTAATACTTTCCATGAAGACTCATGTCTCCATGCAAAGTATTGGAGATTGAACGGGGTCTTTTCAACATGTTGGAACCCCGTTCAATCAAGTTCCTCCGAGCCGGCTCTATTGATTCTGCCCAAAGGAAGGCACACACGGGTAGGTTTGTAAACAGATTAGAGTACAATCAATCACCGTGAGCGCACAAGTTAATTGATTGTACTCAAATCTTGTTACAGATCTACCCGCATGTGCCAAGCTTTAGTGTTCTCATCTTCTGCTGAAGATAGGGCAGTGGAAGGCTCCAAGAAGAGGCAGGGGGAAGGGGCACAGCAGGGCGAAGGCAAACATGACTCATGATTTCTCTGGAATCCCATAGTCATGTGTAAAGTTGAAGCGGTTTTATGTGTAAAGTTTACAGTTCAGTCTTGAACTATTGGCGATCCATTCCCTTCACTTATACAAGCGTCTCTAGTCCGGCAAAACACATTTACTTCATTATCAGCGAGAGTTAAGGCTGCCATACACGCACCGAGCGGCGGCCGATTTGGCTGCCGACCAATGGGCGTGTGTATATGCCGATCGGGGGAGCCCACATGGGGTGACAGATCGCTGACGCCCCACAGCTCGGCTGGCCAGAGAATGGACATGTCCGATAATCTCTGGCCGATGCTGTTAGTCTCAATGACCGGCGTCGCCATTGAAGCTAACGGCCGGCACACAAAGGGCAGAGTGATGACGTCATCACGCTGC
>CM070036.1:142600303-142620715 GCA_036250615.1 Ptychadena robeensis | reverse complement strand
AAAAACGTTATTTTTAATTCATTTACATTCTGTTGCTGGGACCATTGAGTGGAAGTTGAGAAAATAATGAAAACATGAAAAGGCCAGTGGTATGGAAATATATATATATATATATATTATATATATATATCTAGTACACACATGACATACATACCACTGGGATCCTGATCGATTGATCCGTTAAAAAGGCGTTTGCACGGTGATCGTTCGGAAAATGGAAATGCGAAAAACCCTTGTTCAATCGACTCTCCGCTTCAAAGAAATGTTGGTTGGAACGCCATTATTTTAAATGAGGGACCAGGATCTCCATTCAAAAATTATGAACTGTGGATAGTTCTTTGGTCCATTTCGTCATCCATTGCCCGTAATCAATCGTTCCTTAAGGATCTGGTTGCATTCGAACCTTTTAAAATCCTCTTTCCATTCATACCGATGGTACAAGGCTGGTTGACATGCCTCAGCCATCCAAGGTCAATTCGGGCTAGCTGCTGGGCCCCGCCGAGTGACTTAAGACTTGGCATACACACGCCGATTAGCAGCCGATTTTGTGCTGACCGACGGGCAAAAAATAGGACGCTAAAAAGGGAGGTTGTGCCAAAATGGGGGCGGAAAAGATCCCTGTCGCTCCCAAAATTCGGACGGCCAGAGAACGGACAGTCCGACGTTCTCTGGCCCGATACCGGCCGATGCCAAGTAACTTCAATGGAAGACCGGGCGTTCTTCAAGTGAAGGTAATGGCCGGCAACCAAAAGGGTGCCCGCGATTATTTTAAGTCAGCCATCAACACTGCATTCCAGAGCTCAATTGGAGCTAGTTCACTGTCCCGGCCCACTAGTCTGTGGGTGTTATGGGCCAGCAAAAATTTAGGAAGGTAGACTCATGTTCATTTTCTACTTTACAGAGTTCGTTTGTGCCCTGAGCCGCTGCCACCCAACGTCCATTGGAGGAGGCAGAAGTCACCGGATTTAGAGATATTTCCACCCAGGAAAAAATTTTTTTTTAATTAAAAGGGTAGAGGTAAAGGTCCCCTTTAAAATTCTCTCACTTTTATAAGCAATACAAAAAGAACTAATGCAAAGAAAAAGGCAAGGTTCTCTTGTTAAAACAGTTAAATAATGATATGTCTCCTGCAGCAAAATGAAAACTGCATTACAAACCCGGGCTTCTTTTTACGAAACATACCAAGCCTCCGGGTAATCCCAACTTTTGTAACAAGCTTTAGTGCCATAGGTAGGGACTGACCGGGGGAATGATAGGACACAATGAAGTATATAAATACTAGTATTATATATATTAAAAAATAATATATATCTTTTTATTTTTTTTAAGGGCCTCCAGTTGGTGCGATATAACAGTTTCATTTTCTAAAGCCTTGGAAAAACAATATTCTTGTGGCATTTTTCATCCATTTCTTCAGGGATTTAGGGGAAAGAGCGAGATTACAGAACCACTTTGCCTTCCAGCAGGCAGTTTTATATTTCCGTACTGTATTGTCAAATGCATGGCAATCACTTTCCATGGCATTGTCGGACCCCAATTCAGGGTGTGTTTACTATTATGGCACGTTAGGGAAAAATAGCATATAAAATTAGGTTTAACACGAAAGCAAAAAAAACAAATCAGGTGGAACAATGGACCAGAAAAAATTTATCATTATATTCTTTCATACACCTTGACAATCCACCAGACAAATCTCGGTAAACGTGGCTGGGTATATAAAACCATGTAAAAGTGTGGAGCGTTCTAAACCTTACCAATCACTATGTATTCTATCAGTGAGGACCCAAGCGTATCTACATAGCAGTGATATAACCTTCAAATTACTATGTATTCTATCAGTGAGACCCCGGTGTTGGGCACTTACATAGCTAGTAATATATAACCTTCCAATGTTGCGATTGTTTCTATCAGGGAGGGACCCGGCCACTAACATAGCAGGTGATATATACTTCCAATCACTATGGATTTCTATCAAGGGAAGACCCCGGCAACTACATAGCAGAATATATACCTTCCAATTCACTTATTGTAATTTCTATCAGGGAGGAAAACACCGGCCTACATAGCAAGTGAAATATACATTTCCAATCACGATGTAATCTATCAGGGGAGGGACCCGGCCACTACACAGTTGCTGGTAGATCTAAAGAAGTTGTTTTATGGAGTGATCTTAAAGGTGTGTAATAGGGGCTTAACAGATACAGAGTAGCCAACAGCTTTACAAGGCGATGAAGTGGGTTTATCTGGCCAGGACATCATTTTGTGAATATACAATGCAGACCCTGGTTACCATTATGACACAATAGTCACAGAGGTTCAGATTGTTAAAACAGATTGTTATAAACAGTAGCCATATAACTGGTGGACCATTTCTAGGCCTGGAATGGACTATCACTAGGACTAGGGGTTCTCCTACTTTCTTACCATTGCACCCAAACATTCGGCAAGTGACTGTGGCAGTTTCTCACCACTCAGACAGAATACTAATCGTGAACTTTCTTTAGTAAGATTGTGGCAATATGTTGTTAATTACCCTTTCTAGAATTGTATGCTATTTTTCATGTGATTAATTGACATTAATTAGTTGAAAAAAAAAACCATGTGTTGTTTAATCAGATTCAGAGATCTATTACAAAACCCGGTACATCGTAATAACACAACAGTCTATTAAAACGGACAACCCCATTCTCTCCGGCACAGCTGTGGACGGGTTGGTCAATGTAAAAAGATGTTTCCAAGGCTCTGGCGTAGGACTATTGAGGATTTTCCTCCTGTTTAAAAATCATGTAAAGCAAATTATTGGATCCAATGAACACTGCCAAAAGGGTCAACAACAAGGGGGATCTATTGCTGAACCAAAACAGTTAACAGCGGTTGGTTTGTGATCAAACTTTCTCATCTTGTGGGGGGCGATAAGTGTGCCACTATCATAATTAAATGGCGAATAATGTTTAGGGGAATGTTAAAGTTACAACAACTGTCACAGATTAGGATATGGGCATACAATGAAAGCATCAGAGATGGGAAAATTACAACATGAAATGGCAACGACTCTGGTCACACTACCAGGGGATGATCAAAAGGACTATCGGGAACACAACATGAAATAGTCAAGAGATATGGAACGAAAACATGAAATGGTCAGAGAGACTATGGGGGCACCAACTTACATGAATTGGGTCCAGAAGGGACTATGGGCTCACAAATGGAAAGGGTCCATAGACTATGGGCACCACAAACATGAAATGGTCGAAACTATGTTAAACGTGTCCATACCAGCATAAAAAAACTAAATTGCATAAAACGATTGCAATGGTGTCTACCATCTGGAGTGTATTATTCAGCAAAAAATGAGTGGAGCAAGGGCATTATTTCTGTAATGGCCACTCATTGCATGTACCGTTAAACCTGGGTCCAGTATGAAAGGTACCTGAGTTATTAATTGGCTAACCATGCTGCGTGGCAGTACTTGCGTACCATAGCATGAGATGGTTAAGAGGACGAGGGCACACTATAGAGATGGTTCATGGGGGGACTATGGGCACACTGGCAAGAGTAATGAATAAGGAGAATATAGGCACATAAAAATGAGATGGTCAGTGGCAACTCTGGGGCACACTAGATAGTCATAAGACTATGGGGAAACACTAACAAGAGGAGGTCTCAGTTGGACTTATGGGGAACACTATACAAGATATGATTGGAGGAAAAACTATTAGGCACATGGAGATGGTGTAGAGATATGGGCCCACACCACATGGAGGTGGTCAGGAGACTGGGCACACACATGAGGTGGTCAGAGACTGGGCACAACCCACAATGAGGTGGTCAGAAACTATAGGCACCATACAAAGAGATGTCAGACATTATGGGCACACTACATCGATGTTCAGAGGGACTTAAGGGACCAGGCCCAAGGAGATGGTATCATCTCAGATATTGTAGGCAAGCAAATGAAACACACAAACAAAAGCGGGAAGGGGTGGGTAACATTAAGAAACACTGGGGTTTTCTCCTAATCTCAAAAAGCACGGAAGAAAGAACCCACATTTTGATCAACATTAACCAACAAATAGGAAAAACACTGAGTTTTGTTATTGGAGTGGTATGAGTTCTTAAACGTACTTTGCAGATGTCATAACGCAGAAGCATTCATATTAGACTGGGGGACTTGTTATAAAGGATCCCAGCCAAAATAAAAATTTTGTTTGAGTGAGTTGAGAAAATGTAGACCCCCTGTAAGTCGTTATTGATCTAGGCCCCCATTTGGTAGTTATACCCTCTATGTGTTATTGGTTATTGGTGGGACACTGTCCCAGGTTCAAGAGGTACGAAGTGTTGCCCGGAACATTGGTAACAAGACATCCTGTTCAAATTTCATTTCTTGTTTAAGCAACAGCCCAAAGTATGAATCCACTTACCTGAAAAAATCTTGGTCATTTTCAATTCCAAACCTATCTCTCTTAGATTACGGAAAGGACCATGGGGCAGTATTCTTTAAAATTTAAAACGGGACAGATGGGCATGTTTTCTCTGAAAAAACAAAAAGTTTAGTTACAGTATGAAAGCCAAAAGCCCATTTACCCTTATAAAGACGGGGCTGGAGGTTAAAATCCATCCTTTAAACTGTTTAAGTTTATACTACTTTGCCAGCATTAGAGTTATAAGGCTTTAGTGGGGGCCACAGGTGCTCGGCATGGGCGATATCTTGCAATTGGATGTTTTCATGTTTTCCCCGGTCTGCATTAGTTTCCTTCCACCCACTCCCAAAAAAGGACACGCTTGATAGGTTAATGGCCACCCCCCCCCCCCTAAAAAGATTCTCCTATGTTTAAGAAAACAACACGTGACATATGACAGGCATATGACATACGTGAGCTACTCTGAGAGGGACTATAAAATGCTTCTGTAAAAAGGCACTGTTGAAATATGTCAAGCGCTTATATAAATTCATGATAATAAAAATAATAAAAAAGCTTTAGGTCACCTGAGACAACTGACTCACTTTTAAACACAGTGCTTGTTTCATTATTACGGGACGGGACAGGACTTAGCGAGTTGGCACCCAATGGTTTTCATTCCCTAAAGGCATACAGCAGGCAATAAACCAGGTGTGGGGTCTTTGCAGGGGTGCAACAAACGTTTTTTAGTGAGCTCCTTCAGATGAGTACCAGGAGAGATGGTATTGGTAATCGCCATACTATGTATTGTGGTCTCACGGTCTCCTCACTGTCCTCTACATCAGCCTCCTGCATGGTAGATTTTCTGCTGCAGATGGACCTCCCTGTTCCAGGCTGGGCGTTGAGTCACATGTAACTCTCACAGTATTAACATTTTTGAACCCCCAGATCCGCATTAACTCAGTAGTGTGACCCGAAAATGTTCTGGCTTGTAGTAAGTAAAAACCCCTGAATTGAGGGACTAACTTGCAATCACAAATGTTTCATTTCCTTCATAGTCTATTCCAGTGTTTCTCTTGTTCAGATTTTACCCTTACATATGCCAACTCTGACTTTCATAGATAAAAATGCCCTCGACTCCGACTCCTCAGTTTCAAATTCTTCCGACTCCCACTCCTATTGTATGTAATATTTTGCTAATGTATTGTATCAAATCCATTGGGAAAGGAAGGCGTTCATTACATTAACACACAGAAAACTACTGGCAGGAAAAAACCAAACACGGTAATGGCCAATTTAAAGCCGAGGAAGAAGGGGAGAAAGGGAGTTAAGCAGGAAGATCTGCTGCTTTTTTCCTTAAGCTAGGGCCCCACTGCTGTGATGAATCGGGGGCGATCATTGAAACAGAAATCAATGTGCAACCCACATGGGGCACATCGATTCCTGTTCAATGGGGAACCCGTTTATCCCCCAGCTTGCAGTGTGTGAATTTACAAAAACAGGCCACAAAAGCTGGGAAGAAAAGAAGCAGGCCTGTCTCACACAGCTTCCAAATGAGGAGTTGCTGGCTCCGCCCCCCTTCACGGCAGCTGTTGTAATACTTTTCATGTGCAAAGACTCATGTCCCATGACAAGTATTGGAGATTGAAAACGGGGTCTTTTCAACATGTTGGAACCCCGTTCAATGCAAGTTTCCTCCGAGCCGGGCTCTATTGGATTCTGCCCAAAGGAAGGCAACCACACGGGTAGGGTTTGTTAAAAACAGATTAGAGTTACCAATCATCACCGGTGAGCGGCACAAGTTAATTGGATTGTACTCAAATCCTTGTTTAAAGATTACCCGCTGTGCCACCAAGCTTTAGTGTTTCTTCCTTCTGCTGAACGATAGGGCATGGAATGGAGGCTCCAAGAAGATGGAGGGCGAAAGGGGGGGCACAGCGGCAGGGCGAAGAAGGCAAACATGGACTCATGATTTCTCTGGGCAATCCCATAGTCATGTGTAAGTGAAGCGGTTTTATGTGTAAAGTTTTACAGTTCAGTCTTGAACTATTGGCGATCCATCCCTTACTTATACAAGCGTCTCTAGTCGCCAAAAACACATTTTATTTCATTTCAAGCGAAGAGTAAAGGCGTGACCATAAACGACACGAGCGGCGGGCCGATTTGGCTTGCCGAACCAATGGGGGCGTGTGTATAATTATGACTGTGATCACGGGGGGAGCCCACAGGGGTTGACAAGATCGCTGGAAGCCCCACAGCTCGGGGCTGGCCAGAGACCATGGATGTCCGATAATCTCTGGCCCGATGCTGTAGTATCAATGACCGGCGTCGCCATTGAAGCTAACGGCCGGCACACCAAAGGGGCAGTGAGTTGATGACGTTTCATCCGCTGCCACTCTAAGAGCTCAGCTGGAAGTGGTCTGTCGGCCCCCATCTCGGTACTGTGTGGGGGACCTTAGGCTCGGGTCACGTGGGCGCTGTAATTGTTATGCGTGCACGCATTTTATTCTTAAATAAGGCAGAGAAGAAGTCGTATGTTCATTGCGACATTTGAAGGTAAAAAAATTTTTTTTTATTTTAAATTTTTTTTTTTTTAATGACCCATTTAAATTTAGTAGGAAGTCGGGAAGTCGGTCCATTTTTGCCGACTCCGATCCAGGGGACCCAAAAAAAATGTCTCCGACTCCGACTCAGACTCCCACAGCCCTGCCCAGATCTCCAAACACCCTTAAAGTTCCAAATCTTTTTTTTGGATGATTTAGTTTCACCACCCTAATGCAACTATTCATGTTTCCCTGCAGTTATCAAGTGACATAAAAAATTGTATTTACATGTAACATTTAGCTGCGGCCCCGAGCCCAGACACGAATCACCCCTCCAAGTGTTAGTACGGCATAGGAGGTAGTTTTTGCCCCCTTCTGAGTAAAAACAGGAGTAATACTTCTTGTGCAGCCCTTGACCATTTGGCCACCAAAACCTATGAACTAATGTTGTTGGCTTGACATGATCACTATTCTATAGCATGTTGTTACAAGCATTAAGAGTTACCTATAACATATAAAAACCAATGGCATGTCCCCAATGTGTTACTTATGTTGAAAAAGGTGATTGTCCACCTTGATTTTGGAGTAGGCCTTTGAAGTCATCAGGCATAAACATTATAGGTATTTGGACGGTGGACTCAGCTCATTGATCTGCCAAAGGAAAAAAAAACCAAAGGATATATAAACATTAGATTAACCAGTTTATGCTTTTCATCATAACAACAAAAGAGTCATTTTCATTATGGTTGCTTTTACAAGATTTTTTATATTACCTTTTCCTGTCCTGGGAGGGGAACAAATTTCTTCTTAACCATTACAGGAAAGTGAAGCGACTCTTTAACTGAATCACTGACAGTTAATAAAAACCTGACCAAGGCTGTCTATGATTCCCAGAAATTTATGAAAAAGCCTTTATATATATAGTTTACCTGATTTACCAACAGGTTAATAAAAGGACCTAAACTAAACTACCCCAAACCAAAAAACAGTTGGAATGTAATGTGTTGAAGAGGTTTCATCTTCTTTGAGAAGATTTTCATTCAATCCAGGCCTTTTCAAAACAAAACTGGACATGATGTGTTTATTATTGAAGGGTTGTTTCGCTTGGTTAGAAATTTAGAAAACTCAGGATTGAGACAGGAAAAGCCAGTTAAGATGAATAGCAAAATGTCTTCAAGTAATAAACCACAAGCAAGTCTAGGTTGGATTTGGAATAAAAACCATACGATAGGGTCATCATCTTCCTTCCCTTGGTAGCCTCAAAGGAGTTGATTTACAATGCAAGAGGAGGACCTAGGACCCAGTGATGGCGAACTATGGGCACGGGCCAAGAGTTGGCATTTGGGAAGGCCCTCTCTGTGGGCATGCGAAAATGTCAGCCAGCAAAGAGAAAATAAACTTGCAGCCTATTGGTTTCTCAAGCTGTCAGTTTCCCCCCCCCCCCTTCCGATTGCCAAACAGCAGGCCCATACCTTCTCTTATTCTATCTTTATAAGAAATAGAGTGTGGGTCTACATGTTTTGTTTGTTGTTATATGAGTTGGGTATTTAATTCAGGTAAATTGATATGCCCCGCATTTTTCAGATATAAAGTGGGGTTTGGGTTTCAGTTTCGGCCACTGGTATCTAAAGGTTTTCGCCATCACTACCTAGACCTGACATTAAACCGCAATAAGTTTGGTAGTTTTCTAGTGTGCCTTAAGTAGAAATTTTAGTTGAGAAAATGTGGATAACACCAAACACCAACTGTTGGTTTACACTTTTCAGAGAGTTATGAATCTTGCCTGTCAATCTCTTCTTTCTGTTACATTCTGGGGATTCAAATGCCTGTTGGATAATACACGCAAGGAAGTTTGCCTGCGCCTAGCCAGTATTATCCGAAACACACAGGATCCCAAGTCCTCAAATTTCTGAATCCTGATTACTCCCCCCACCCTACCGTTTACTGGTACCAAAAACTATTAGATTGTAAAAGCTTATCGGGCAGGATATCTTTCTCATCCTGTTGTCATAACCTGTACCTGTGTGTTTCTCAACAAATTTATTGTTACAGACACTGATTAAATATGGGTTTGGCGCTATATAAATAAATTATTGATAATTAATTAATAATTACTCTGTAATCTGTTTATATTTTTTTTATTACCACTTTAAAAGCCCCCCATAAAACCTTAAGAGTCGATCATACCAAATTTCCCATTAGATCTACAACAACTGTTGTTAGTATAGTGGGCCTCCCTGATGAATACATAGTGATTGGGAAAGGATACATCACTGCTATGTAGTGCCGGGTCCTGCCTGCTAGAATACATCGTGATTGGAACGGTTAATATATCACTGCTATTTGTTTAGTGCCGGTTCCTCCCTGTGAATTACATAGTGATTGGAATGCCATATATCACTGTATGTAGTGGCTGGGTCCTCCCTGATTAGAATAACATAGGTGATTGGGAATGGCATATATCACTGCTATGTAGTGCTGGGGGTTCCTGGCCTGATAGGAATACATAGTGCTGGAAAGGTATATATCAACTGATATGTAGTGGGCCAGGTCCCTCAATGATAGAATACATAGTGATGTGGAAGGTATATATCACGCTTATTGTAGTTGCCGGGTTCCTTCCCTGATTAGAATTAACAATAGTGATTGGAGGTATATATCACTGCTATGTAGTGTCGGGTCCTCCCTGATAGACTACATAGTGTGAGAAGGAATGCATACTATTTCACTGCTTATGCATGGGTCCTCCCTGATAGAATACATAGTGATTAGAAGGATTAGAAAGGTCCTCATATTACACTGTTTTGGTAGAAATAGTATGGAAAGGTTGTAAGGTGTATGGAGGGCTTAATGCACACAAAAAAAACAGACTTAATTGTAGTAGGGTGGGAGATCCACTGCAAAGAGTAATAAAAAGTTTATGTAAAGTTCAGCTTCAGGGGGTCAAAGATGTGTGAATGCTTATAACCACTTCACAAGTCCAAAAGCAAACAAGTCCAATCAGTGTTTTAGGTTTTTTTCTTCCTCACTGTTACAGTATTTACCAATGAAGACTTCATCAGGTAGATAACAACCTCCAAGCAACCTAAACGGGAACTGTCAGTGGGCACAAGACTTAGACACCACAGAATGTCACGGTCTTTAGTATAAGCCAGCCTCGTCCCAATTAGGAATGCACTAGGTCCATTCACACATCTTTCTGAACTTCTATAGCCAGACCACCTGCCTAACGGACGCAGGAATGCACACATTAAGCCCCAGCTACCGGTCCAGCTGTACTTCCTGGTCATCCTTCTAAAGCAAAGATAAACAGGATGCAATAGAACTGCAAGGCAGAGAAAATAGCATTGCTGGACTTTCTTAATATCCTGGAAGTGAGCCCAGGGCAGCAGCTTTCAGTGAATTCTGTAACAGGATACAATGAAGCGGAGTTATAGAGGGGAAAATGTCTGTGATGAGTAACCAGGTTCCAGCTTACATTTATATGTCAAGCTTAAAGTGACAACGGAAATTGGATCAGTGGTCTTCTGCTCTACAACCTTGAGTGAGATGAAAGCAACTGGCCACACCAAGCGAAAAAAGAGGATCCTCCTGTAGTGTAGAGAGCTCTTCACCAGAGACCAATAAAGCCCACCATTCATCTTTCAATCACTCCATACATTTTCTTTAGCTCCAACAACTATGTAGTGCAGAGGCCTTCATTCAGTTCATTAAGGTCCTTAAATTACAAAGTTTTGGTCAAACTAAAAGCCAAAGAACCAGAAGGTGGGTTGTAGGCTGGAATGGAGGTGCCCTTGATAGGTGGGCCCACCATAAAAGTGAAATTCAGGGAGAGATTGAAAAAATAACAAAAACATATGGGTTATCACAAGGGACCAAATAAGCTCTATAACCAGGGGTGCGCAAAAGTGGTCCTCTGGTACTCAAAAGGGGCCAAAACCTAGCTCTGCGTACCGGCATTATTGTTACACAGCTCATATGTGTACTAACAACTTGGAGGCGCTCCGTGTCTGGGCGGCCGCAGCTAAATGTTACATGTATACAATTTATGTCACTTGGATAACAGCAGGGAAACATGAATAACTATGAAAGGTTACAGTTAGGGGTGTGACATTGGGAATGTAAAAGAAAGATTGGACTTCTAAAGCTGGCCATACACCTTCAGATTTCTCAGTCAGATTTCCTTCAGATCAGATTTTGTTTTACCAAAACCATGTAATATGAGGACCTTTCTACACCTTCCAATCACTATGTATTCTATCAGGGAGGACACTATACTACATGGTTGTTGGTAGATCTGATCTGAAGGAAATCTGACAGAGAAATCTGAAGGTGTATGGCCAGCTTAAGAGTGTTTGAGATCTGGGGGTGAAAGTCAGAGTAGGCATATGTAAGAGTAAAAGCTGACAAGAGGAAAGCACTGTGAATGAAAGTGGAATATGACTGAAAGGTTGACATGTGGACTGCAGGTATCCTCAGGGGTTAGTAACTAACCCAGAAAATTTCAGGGTTGTAATACTGAGGTTTGAGATCTTGGGGTTAAAATGGTGTTGTACTGTGAGAGTTACATTTGACCCAAAGCCAGCTGGTGACCTGTGGATGGAGACAGCTAATCGGAGGCTCAATCAGGAACAGGGAAGTCCATCTGCAGCACAACCTACCATGCAGGAGGCTGATGCAGGGGACAGTGAGGGAGATCACCCTACATATGGGGTGAGTACCAAACACCTCTCCTGGTACTCATCTGAGGAGCGCACTAAAAAAGATATGTGCACCCCTGTCTATGAGACTATATGTGAGGGTGTGCGATACACCAAATTTTGGGCTCAGTAAGACTAAAAGGAAATGATAAAGGCACCGAATTAGGCCACTAGTTCAACTAGCAACCTAGAGATGTATTGTGGCAAATGGGGAAAACTTCTTAACCTTCCC
The DNA here is from genome assembly GCA_036250615.1 of Ptychadena robeensis. Taxonomy (NCBI): domain Eukaryota; kingdom Metazoa; phylum Chordata; class Amphibia; order Anura; family Ptychadenidae; genus Ptychadena; species Ptychadena robeensis. The sequence goes on along the minus strand of CM070036.1, from coordinate 142,608,840 downwards.
CACGCAGTGTGGTGGAGGTCACACTCTTATGATCGCCTTTAGATATTCCACGAATGGGTTGCCTGATCCAAACCCTTCGAAAAAATGATATTGGTAGGTACAATGGTAATCCAAGGAAAAAAACAATGCTTTGTAGAGGCGCCTCCACAAATCCTTGTTTTTTTCCCTTGGATTACCATTGTGCCAACTAATAAAGAACCAGAAGTTACTTCTTCCAAACAAATGAAATACCAGTTTTCTGGGGTTAGCGGTAGTTGGTCATTTTCAACTGGACTTGATTATTGATGTTCCTCAGATGTAGACAGCTACTGTCGGTGGAATTCAGTGAGAAGACACGTAGAAGGCCTCCACTGATTACAACCTATCACCCTTTGAAGGGGAAGCCTTTTTGGCTGCCTCTATTGGACCCCCTTCAACTCCCATTTATAACAATTTGTCATGTGACTTCACATTTCGCCCCCTAAGGGGGTGTCTACCAAATCTGGCAGAATTGTTAAATTCTGAACATAACAGATGGAAACACAAAACAAGGTGAGAAATCCAGATCCACAGCAGTAAGTTTTAACAGATGATTGCCAAGTCCTGAGTGTTCATGAGAAAGATCACAGGAAGGAGACGCTGTGAGAAATTAGAGTAAGACGTTTCATGGTGTGTACAGAACATTGACAATGCACACAGGAGATTAAGGGGCTCAAACAACGCATGGAAACATTTGAGCAAAGGCCAACAGGCCAGATTTACTAAAGGGGTTGGGCATGTACAGGATTTAAGAAGATACTTCGCAGCACTAATCCAGTGCAATCACCTAGAAAATCATTGGCTGCCAAAGCCACCATATCGCCCCTAGTGGTGAAATATGGCGCTGCTCTGTGACCACACAACTCACAAATGCTCTACAACTATTGTAATTCAATGATTGTTGTATTTTATGAGGGGGCTGTGGTTGATGGAACCACTTTCAAAGGACAAGATAGACAGGAGGTTAAAACTTACAATTTAAGTGGACTAAGAATGGGATATCTTTTCTATAATAAGAGCATGCTTGCAAAGTAATACGTACACTTCCATGTGTTTTATACATTTACAGAGATCACAATACTTCACTTTATAAAACCAAATGGCTTTTCTGTCCAGGTGGATGAACCATCTTTATTCAGCTATCACCCAGAGTCAGCATCTCATTACAGGACTGAACAGCAAACAAAAACCGACCATACACGGGATGATTTTGCAATTGATTCCCTAACAATTGTAGGAATGCAGTCCACATGGAGCGATTGATCACACTACAATAAAATGTTGATCGAACAGGGATCCAAAGTGTCGGTATTTCCCTGTTCGAGCACCATTACTTTGGATGGAGACAGAGGGCCCCCATCTAAAGTATTGGCCAGGGATCGATTCCCCCAGGTGGGGTCCATAATTTCCCGGAACGATCGTTGCGCAATTTATTCTGCGATTTTTGCATCACCAATCGCGACAGCAATCGCAGGGGAATCAAGCCGTGTATGGCCAGCTTTACATAAGGAGTTTGTGCTCGTGTGTCTCAGTTCCATTAATTTAACTGTCTTTCAGCCCCCCTTTACCTTATTCTCTAGAAACTGGGCACATAATTGGTGTTTTATTTTTTTAACATCAGCACTAACCAATCACATGACTGGGGACAGAAAAGAATATCTTTAATTGATGGTTACATCTAGAGTGACACACACAGTGGCACCTTCCACACATCTTAAGCTGGCCCCACACAGGTTGATTTTTTTTCCGCATCCGTGGTGATCATTCTGGAAACGAATGCGGCCACCCTTTTTTCGAGAAGAAGAAATGTCAATCGAACAGGGAACCAACATGTTGGTAAATCCCTGTTCAATAAAAAATTACAATAGGTTGTTGATTCTTTCATCACCATGTCCCGACCCATCGTTCTATTGACCTGTGTGTGGCCAGCTTTAGGGCTTGTTTCCATTACATGTCAGGACCCCCTCCGATAAGCGCATTGCTTGGCAGGGATCCTGATGTAGCACATAGACATTGCCTGCTCGGAGGATGCTGTGTTTACAAATCCGCCGATGCAGAGGCTCAACATACTAGCGGAGTGGCTCAGCGCAGTGAAGACACAGCATCCGCTGAGCAGGCAAGTCTATGTGCTACGTCAGGATCCCCGCCAAGCAATGCGCTTAGTGGAGGGGGTCCCGACGTATAATGGAAACATAGCCTTAGTTTTCATGAATGCATGATGCTATGGCCAGCACAGCAGAACTTTCTAAAGTTGTAATATAATAAGAAATACCCTGTATGCCTGGACACGTAACACAGAAATATAGAAAACTGTAAACTCGGACCTTAGAAAAAAACAAACAAAAAAAAAAACCTGCAGTTGATTAGGAGGAAGGAAAAAAGCCTCATAAAGCGTAGTTCAACTCATTCCAACAGGAAAAGAAACTCCTTCCTGATCCCTGAAGGAGAGCTGCTTGGACGAACATTATACAATGTTATTGGCAAAACCTACGACTGAATTTTATAAAAAAAAAAAAAAAACAATGATATCCACAATTATAATGACAAAAAGGTTATTTGGGAAAACCTGAACGACTGTGAGGGATTTTATTTTCTTATGTGTTGACATACTAACAACCTAAAGGTCCCCATACACGGGTCCGTTTCCCAGCGGATTCCGGGACGATCGTTTTAATGCTAAAATCTCTTGAATTCTTATTGGTATGAAAGATTTCAAAACAGTATTTATGTTTGTTTATAATAAAATTTTTATTACAATTGGAAATGTGTTTTGTTTTTGTTTTACTTTGAATTGTATTGGATACAGTTATCACTGTATCCAATACAATGGCATTTGGAACCCTCTGAAATGGTTAACTTCAAAGACCACATCTAGAAAAGACAATGGGGTGATATTCCAGGTGTGCTCTTTGAAGATAGCCCAATTTGCATATGAATGTGCCCACCTCCCGCGCCCCCCCCCCCCCACCCGGGGTTCAATTCATATGGTAATCAATGGCACACAATGGGGCTACAGTCAATGGACCGGATGATGGGGGACCCCCGTTTTACCCGGTACCCCAGGTCTCTCCTTTCCCCAGCCCCGCGCCGAGAAGCAGCCAGCTTACAACACCCCACCCCCCCCCTCTTCTGGAACAAGAGCGGCCACCCTTGCTGGCCACGCCCCCTTCCACACCCACACACAGCCGTAAAGCTGATGAACAGCCTGTGTGTGTGGGCTGAGCTGTAACCACCGCCTCCATTACATTGGATGATGACTCGCCCAGTGCCGATTGCAATGTAATAGAATTTCGACCACGGTTTGGTTGAGTTCCTTCGAGACAGAATCCCATTGATCCTGCTTCGACAAATGGGAACCGGTGGATGGCTCAGAAGAAGAAAAACAGATTAGAGGAACATCGGGAGAAGCTCTGAGACGCGCGCACAGCACATGGGGCCGTGTGTGCCCGGCTTAAAGAGGCTGCTCTCGGTGGCTCCAGCCCTAGTTTTGGCCCTCAATCTGACCTGAGGCAGCTTTAAAGGCACTTTCCAAGTTTATCCATTGTCATTTGGAGCTCTTAACGATTGTGTGCTATATGAAGGGACAAAGCAGAGCTAAAGGACTAATGAGACATCCTGGAATTTTAAATTGGGTTTTTATTTTTGGGAACTCTCGGACCATTAAAAAAATTTTTTTTCACTTCTGGGACCATCAGGTGTTATTGGTTGGCTCTGTAAGGGGCCTTGTTTCCATGTATACGTCGGGACCCCTAGGGCCTAAGACAGCCTATAACGGACTTAAGATCAGGCCGGTCCCGACCGTATCCAAACAGACATTTGCCTGCCGGCGGATGGTCATGTTTTACAAACATCCGCCGGTTGTAACAAGGCTGAACGTGAACTCGGGACTACGTTCGAGCCTTACACCGGGCGGATCGGCTCGGCTGCCATGAAGACAGAGTCTCCACCGAGCAGGTAAGTCTATCTGTTACGTTGGGACCTTACGTTTACGCTTAGCGGGAGGTCCCACAGTAACAGATAGACTTACCTATTGGGGTCCCAACGCAATGGAAACAAAGCCTAAGGGTATCTCTATGTTTATTTTCTTTATGATGTTTGTTGTAAAGTAAACTTCTGTGTTTAAATTTAATAAAAAAATACACAAAAAAAATAAAAACGAAGAGCTTTGTAATAAACCTCAGCCATGTGCTTCACTAAGAACCCATTATCAGCGCCATACACATGCAGGGTATCAAGCCGTCCAGGGCACAGAAACGTGGGAACAATGTTGCCACGTGGCATTAATTGCCTGAAACACAAAGCGAACATGTTTTTTTTCCCTCTCCACGAGGACGATTATGTGAAATGCTACAAGTTATAAATCCAGTAACAAAAGAAGATATCAGATTAGCAATGGAAACTTCACTGGATAGCCTTGCCCAGGCTAAGTGATAGCTAACCCTGCTTGCTGTGCCATATCAGACCGGAGACGCGTGCCCGCTGCCAAGTAAACTTCAAACCGTTCAAAAGCTTTTCTTGTGTGTGAAAGACCAACGCAGCAAACTGATTTACAGATAATTAAAGGTCTAGCCGCTGATGTAAAGGAAGAACTCCGCTGGTACTAGAACACAGGATAAGGTTTAATATTAAAATGTTGTTTTTGCTAAATGTAACCAGCTAATGAAACCATGTTTTCTATTCAGGGGATATGGCTGCCACTATGTACCCCCCCCCCATGTACTCCATATGTACTCCATGTACCCCCCTATGTACTCCATGTACCCCCTATGTACTCCATGTACCCCCCTATGTAATCCATGTACCCCCTATGTACTCAATGTAAGGGTTTGTGCCCACTTGGGGAGCTTCCATTCATTTAAATAGCCCTGTCCCCACTTAGGCTGGCGGTAATTTTCCTGCATTTTTGCGGATCGCCACGAATCTCGCCCAAAGGCATGAATGGACGGTCAAAAATCACGTGTGGACGCAATTTTAAACCGCGGTTATTCATTCTCTATGGATACGCTCAGCGGTCGACCGGCCAGCCGCCAATGTGGGGACAAGCTTACTGCTGCTGACAGCTGTGCACAACTATTTATTACTTTTCCTTAGATTTGTGAAACATGAACCTCTGATGAATGAGTCTGGGTTGATAAATGCCATGAGAACATATCTGAAGATGGCAGTAACCCTATTGCAGTGGTTCCCAAACTGGAGGGGGCACAAAGGTATTCCAGGGGGGTGCTGGCCCTCATTCTTAACCTGTGTTTGAATAGGGAGGGGGGGGGGGTCGATAATGTTCCTAAATAGAAAAGGGGGCCCTGCAAGGAAAGTTTAGGAACGGAGATGGGCTGAGATGATATCAGTCTAGCACAGACACAAGGGAGCATTTCTTATTCACACGGTCGGTAGGAAACAGGTGGTTTCCACCGAAAACTGAAGGTCCCCAGGGATCACAACATTCTTCCTTCCCTGGTCGGTTGACCATTAGGATAACATGGCGGTGGTTGTCAAATACTAAGGGACCATCCTATGTTATCCCAATAAGCAACCGACCAGAGAACGCAGAATATTTCGACCCCCAGGCACCTTCAGTTTTCAGTAAAATACAAACAAAACACTTGTTTCCTACCAAACAAGTGGTAGGGCTGCAGTTCGTGTGAATTGATAATTCATCAATTATATTGTTGTAAAATATTGTAAGGTTAGTTGGGACTGATATAATCAGACATGTACCAGCAGCCAAAAACATGGCTAGGGTGACCATACCTGTTTAGTTTCCCCTTTTTGGAAACATTACAGGAAGCTACAGCAAATATGTCACTTCTGGTATATGGAGCAAAACTTCCTCACTCCAAATTCAGGAAGTGACATTACTGGCATCACTTCCAGTATCAGGAGATTTACCTCCCCTCCTTCTTATTTAGTACCTGCCTAAGTTAAGAGGGAGGGGGCATTACTCTCCCTGCAAACTTCCCACCCCACACATCAACTTCACAAGGTAACCCCAATTTCAAAATCCTATATTTAAAATTGGGATTTGGCCGACACATAAAAAAACATGGATTTCAAGGCCTAAATGGGATACTTGACAGGTATGAGGATGACACTGATGTTTATGATGTTGTCATCATTCTGTCTCTATCACAAAGGATTGGGCCGCTAGTACAGAAAGGGTTTAAATTCATTGTGTGAAATGTATTTACTAAACGGTTACGGATGACGACCAAGCTGCCAACTGGTCTAACCATCAAAGTTTTACTACAAACCTTACTAGGTTGCAGAGTTTACAGTATCACACCGCATCAGTGTTTTGCACTATGAACAGATAATCGTGAATAAAAAGGAGACTTGTTTCCTAAATAAACCTCGACAGGAAATTTCAGCCTTTGTGAATCAGCCGAACAATGGAAACCATGACACTTGCAGAAGTGAGAGATAACAGAAATGTCCTAGATTTGCTCTTTCACTGCTCAGCTGTGCCAGTCGGCAGCTGTATCCCTGCTGGTACTATTCCCCGCCAATGATTAATTACATCCCTTAAACTGTCATTACACTAATTAACAAAACACAAATATCTGCGGTGTGGATGTATACCGCAAAGGCAGCGAGCTTTGATTGGTTGATAAAACTGCTCTGAAATATTGCCATCGCGTTGGTTCGTGCAGAAGATCGATGAGTTATCAGTATGATGCGTATTCTATATGGGTGGAACCACAATGTAAACAAACGAACAGGGAAGATGTGCCCGGACATAAATACTGATCGTACAAGAAAGGGAACTATATTCACAGAAAGTTCACAGCAGGAGGAGTACCTGTTGCAATAGTTCAAAAGAAGGCCACTTGGTAGGTTGGCCTAGATTTTAGGACAATGAATCTTCACTGCACCAGATTACAAGGATCATCGTTGTGGAATAACCTACAACCATCAAAAAAGCTTTAAAGGCTAGGTTTGGCGTCACCCCATAGTGGTGTATATGCTGTGCTGCTGGTAATATGGGTGTCAAATTGTGTAGGCAATGTTGTACAGATATATACACATATATATATATAGTGACAGGGGGTCACAGGGCATGGTTCCTAACACCTTAGAAGGTGGTGTGTGTTGCACACAGTTGGAGAAGCTGGCAATATTACGGCTCTAGAAGTCTTAAGAAGAAGTACAGTAAGACTCCACTATGGTTTCCCCGGCATGCACTCGTGGTTTCCCCGCACTTTTTTTATTCCATTGGCACTATCTTGACTGTCAATGGACTAAAACCCGTGGTAAAACCGTGGCCCAGCCACATTTATGGATTTGAATGGACGAGCCGAGGTAAACTGCACAGTGTCCACACTGCCCCGCGGGCAATCCGCGGCACTGGAGTCCAGTTCACTGGGGATAATGGGAGCAGTTTGGCCACAGCTGAAATACCGCACCGCAATCGCTCCCACATTTCCTAAGTGGAGCCTTACCCTTACGGTGTTGGTTTATAGCAAGACATTGTATAAAAGCTGGTTTACGGGTCCTGGAGCTGGCCAAGGGATTTCGGGTCAACACGGGTGGGTTCATGGCCACCTGGTCCATGTTCAGGTTTTAAGGCCCCCATACACGTTTCGATTTTCCCATTCGATCAACCTAAACCAATCGGTTTCAAAGTCGATCGACCAAAAATCAATGCCTGTCCACATGGTTTGATCGACCTAGTTCGATCGAAGTTGACCAAAAACCTCTTGCTCTTGTTGGAAAGTTTGGTGTCACCCCTCCTCTGGCAATGAAATTATATCACCTGTTGGCAACTGAGAAATCTCCAAGAAACTTTGAGCAGGTCCAGTTGCTTTTACTACAGTTCACTAGCCGAAGCCACCCAGACAACATGATAATGACAATGCCCAAAAATTTTGATCATTCCAAAAAGACAAAAAGGTACTTTAAGCTTTTATTCCAAGAACCTAAATAAAATGACCTTACTGGGACCTCTACAATGGTTGTATAACACACAACAGGAATTATCACAACTTCTTCTATCCTAGGAAACATAGTTTGCCCTAATCTTCATTGATTGTGGACGGCTGGGACCATTTCCAGCTGAACCATCAGATTCCATGACAAATATTGCTGCGGCCACATAATACCCGAGTCTGCTATAGGGAGGTGGCACACACTCCGGCGTGCCCTGGCCGAGGGTGACCTTGACGCTGCTGAATTGGCGGTGTTTATATTTAAAATAAAAGACTCAGATTCCAGATATAGGCTGACAGAAGGTGAACGCAGTGTTGGGTTACACCAGTGTTGCGGAGTAAAGGGAGAGCTGGAGGTGGCACAGCTGCTTGTCTGATGGACTGTGGTCACAGGTATTCGGTTATGTAATTTACACCGGTTAACGGCAGTTCACCGCACAATGCTCACCGGGGCGCCTGCTTCTACCCTGCGGGTTGCTCTATGTATTATCGTGCTGCTACACTTCATTTAACGTTTACAAAGAGTATACTATGCAAGCAATTTTAATACTTTACTTCTTTTTTTACAGTAGATAAAAGTTCCTGTGGCATTGTTAT
>CM070036.1:142534986-142550555 GCA_036250615.1 Ptychadena robeensis | reverse complement strand
TTGATCGAATTACATTGATTGTACAGTCAATTGAACCATGTGTGGCTAGCTTAAGATTTTCTGCTGATCTCCTGGCAGATCGACCCTGTGTGATGCCAGGCAACCTTTGTGTGTCGGCACTTACTGGCTCCCATTCAAAGTTATTACATGTCCGTAATGATTTAGACCAATTTGGCGGGCAATTTTGGCTCGAATTACAACTTTAAGCTTTAAGCTGGCCATGCACCTTTAGATCTCTCTGTCAGATTTCCTTTAGATCTACCAACAACTATGTAGTGCCGGGTCCTCTGCGATTGAACACAGGTAGACTTGATGGTTTAGAAAGTCCCTCATATTACATGGTTTTGGTAAAACAAAAAGGAGATCTAAAGGAAATCTGACAGAGAAATCTAAAGGTGTATGGCCAGCTTTAGATTTCCACCCGATTTTTTGGGCGATCAATTGCCCCAAAAAAACGGGTGAAAATCTAAGCATGTATAGGGGGCTTAAGCCATACTGTCTACAGATCTGCCAACACCCTGGCAACTTTTTTCCCTTTTGAAGAGTTTCAGCATGTTGCCTCTAAACTAGAAAAACAATGACTCGCCAAGCTGGTATCCTTAGTGCAAAGTGGATCAGATCCTTCATAAGTCACACAAAACTCAAGAAACAATGAAACTGCTGCTTTTTATAAAAAAAATACATTTAGAAAATCCTCCCACCAAACCACTTCCTGTTTAAACTCAGCACATTTCTGCCGTCACATTCCAAATGTCTGTGTAATTTACCAAGGACTATGAGGAATAAACTCAAGTGAATGGATGATACTTACTCTCACTATTTAATCACAAGGGAAAAGTTTTATGTGGGGATTATATATGAATCTGACGATTGCAGTCACAGCAACAGATACACAAACAGTGACAAGATCTATTTACATATATATATCCAGGGGTGCACATCACTTTTCTAGTGAGCTCCTCAGGTGAGTACCAGGAGATAGTGTTTGGTACTCACCCCGTATGTAGGGTGGTCTTCCTCACTGTCCCTCTGCGTCAGCCTCCTGCATGGTAGATTCTGCTGCAGATGGACCTCCCTGTTCCTGATTGATTCTCTGATTATCGGTCTCCATCCACAGGTCACCAGCTGGCTTTGGGTTCTAATGTAACTCTCACAGTACAACACGTTTCAACCCCCAGATCTCATACCTCAGTAGTGTGACCCCCCAGATCTCATACCTCAGTAGTGTGACCCCCCAGATCTAATACCTCAGTAGTGTGACCCCCCAGATCTAATACCTCAGTAGTACAACCCTGACATTTTCTGATATAGTAACTAACCCCTGAGACTACCTGCAGTCCAAATATCAACCTTTCATAGTCATATTTCAGCTGTCACAAAGTGCTTTTCTCTTGTCAGATTTTCCCCTTACCTACTCTGACTTTCATCCCCCAGATCTCCAACATCCTAAGAAGTCCAATCTTTTTTTTTGGATTTGTAATTTACATTCCCAATGTCACCCCCCTAACTGCAACCTTTCGTAGTTATTCATGTTACCCTGCAGTTATCCAAGTGACATAAATTGTATACATGTAACATTTAGCTGCGGCCGCCCAGACATGGAGCGCCTCCAAGTTGTTAGTACACATATGAGCTGTGTAACAATAATGCAGGTATGCAGAGATAGACAGAGAAGTAATTACAGAAGATTAGGAATATAATCTATATGGGATCTATTAGAACTCACAGCACCTATTTGAGTCTTCGGAAGTTAAGCTAGTCATACACATTGTGATTCCCTCTGCTATTGCTCTACGATGGATTGTAACATGCGATCGATCATACAATGATCAAAGTGAGCACCACCTTAGGCATTCGATTTCTGCTCGATACTTTGGATGACGATTGAGGCTCCCCATCCAAAGTAACTGTGAATAACCTGAAAATACTGACATGTTTGATCACTGTTCCAATAGTTTCGCACGCACATCGGTCGGTGGCAAAATCGTCTGCCGCTCGTTGCGTGTGTGGGGACCTTAAGGGTCAGCGCAAGAATGCCAGGAGCGGGCAGGCATAGGCGGCCAAGCAGGAGTGTGACTGCTAGAATATCAGTAGTGACTAGACTTCTTTTAATGATATAAAACTGACAGCGGAGATGCTCGTTATCTATGATCTATTACACTGATGAATGTATGAGATAAACCCACTTCCTTCACAGCGTACTGAAGGCCCCATGACATCCTGCCTGATACATACCACAACCTCCACTGTGCAAGAACAACCCAACTATCCACACACATAGTGTAGCATGAAGCTTACACTCTAAAACTGGCCATACACCTTTAGATCTCTCGATTGAACACAGGTAGACTTGATGGTTTAGAAAGTTCTTCATATTACATGGTTTTGGTAAAACAAAAGCCACAAATCGGATTCCCAAGGTGGTGTTGCATCGATTCCCGATCCGATCAATTGCAGATTCCTGATCGCCTGGAAAGATTGGATCGGCAATCGATCGCTGACAAAATCGACCTGTGTATTGCTACCTTTACACCTTTAGATCACAATTTCCTTTAGATCTACCAACAACTATGTAGTGTCGGGTCCTCCCTGATAGAATACATAGTGATTGGAAGGTATATATCACTGCTATGTAGTGCTGGGTCCTCCCTGATAGAATACATAGTGATTGGAAGGTGTATATCACTGCTATGTATTTCCGGGTCCTCCCTGATAGAATACATAGTGATTGGACGGTATATATCACTGCTATGTAGTGCCGGGTCCTCCCTCATAGAATACATAGTTATTGGAAGGTATATATCACTCTATGTAGTGCCGGGTCCTCCCTGATAGAATACATAGTAATTGGAAGGTATGTATCATTGCTATGTAGTGCCAGGTCCTCCCTGATAGAATACATAGTGATTGGAAGGTTTAGAAAGGTCCTCATATTACATGGTTTTGGTAGAAGTTAATTGTACAGAAATTGTATGGTAAGATTGCAAGGTGTATAGGGACCTTAAATGTTTAAGATAAGACCTAGTGCCACCAGAAAGTTTTTTTAGGTTGCCTGGAAATAATAAAATGAATGTTTTTTTTGGGCATAAGATATTTTAGCTTTTTCCAGCCATGGGGTTTATATGTGATCGTTCCCCAGAAGACCCCAGTGCCACAGTCTGGTTCAGCTAGACATATTGAACCGTTAATGAATGCTTGTCAATACCATTTCACGAGTCGCGGAATAATGGAAATTTAATTTGACTGTTTAAGTTGTAAAAAAGCAGAACGTGCCACTGCAAAGCTTTGCCAAATGTCAATTTCTCTTTCCACTTGATAACGCCCAACTTCACCACAAGTCATATACAGATGATGTCAGTGAAAAGGCCACAAACTAAACATAAATTTTTTTTCTTTAAAGCTCTTGGTGGATGACTTAGTGAAAATAAAGCATTCTAGAAACCAGGTACCAATGATATAAACACTGTCCAGAAATTAATTACAAAGAGAACCTGTCAATCTAAATCTCGAAACAAAGAGACGTCACCACAACATGACCGAAGAGAGCTGAAGCTGGACCATGTGAGAAGTTAATGTGTATCCTGCCATATCATTCACTAGATAACATGGGCAGCAGTCTTATCAGCTGGGAGGGGGCACATTTTGTTGATTGGTGCTGCAAAACATAAATTGGCAATGAAAGCATAATGCCTGCTATTCCAGCATGCAAGAGATCCTGCGAGACATGGCACTTGGGTATAGTCTCCAGTGGACATGTAACAATGGGTGGCACCACTGTCTTGCGCCCTTGCTTAAAGAACGTTAATATGGTCCGCATTGTTATGTGGAGTCAGGCACTTTAGAAGTCCATTGTAAACAATGGTCAGCATCTTCACCTTGCAGAGGTCCTCCAGGACTTTGACATAGTCTAGACTAGACCTTAGGTTTTAAATGGAGAGGAGTTCTAGGGGACTTACCCTCACCCTCAAGGTTTAAATGCTTACTTACTGCCTAGAGCCAAGGTGCCCAACCTGAGGCCCGGGGGCCGCATGTGGCCCTTTGGGAGTTGTTTGGCGGCCCCCTTTGGTCCTCCACATGCGGCCTTTCCTAATCAACTTTGGCGGTCCTACATCAGTAAAATTGTCAATGTTGATCATGAATAACAGGTCTAAATATGAGCGCTGCACCCAGGGGCAGGAGGGGGGGGGGCTGTGCTGTTGGGTTTTGACTGCCTTTCGGGATCTGGTCCACCACCTGCTGAGATATGTCGATAAGGGGGGGGGTATGGATCGATGTTATGTGCGGCCCTTTAGTGATGCGGAGGGCCGCACTTGTGGCCCTCCATATCAACTCAGTTGCCCACCACTGGCCTAGAGGAATATAACCAGTTACCACTTTCCTTGCTCACTACTCAAGACAACTTCCTACATCCAACTGGAACCTCGGAAGTCATTCCACAAAAGTTGTAAAGGAGGACATTGAGGAGCTATCTCCAGTTTGAAGAGGAAGGACACAGTTTAGTGCCAAGATAGAGGGAACAGATAATTACTTGCCCTGTTACCATACACAAAGGCAGTACTCTAGTGTTAAATAATACAAAGAGGGTCTGGACAGGGGACAACGTTGAATCCTCAAATTTACCCGAAACATAAAGCCTACAAGTCGTTTCACATCATTCGGAAATATCAATGATTGCAATACACCTCCACCTGTCCAAGCTGATAAAATGTGTCCTATCTTGATAACATGGATGATGATCATGTACTGTGTGAAAAGGCCATAGACCAGGGGTGGGCAACCACCATAGCTTCTTGCCTGGCTTCACGGATGATGCTGAGGGTGTGCAACGGGGACATTATAATATTTTTAAAATTTGCTGTACGCTTTTAACAAAAAAATCGTACTGACAGGAACTAAAAATGCTAACTGCCATATTGCAGCAAAAATAGGCACCTTGGTGACAAGACTCTGTGGTTCCCCTCTACCGATCGTTTCCTGCAATGAGCAGAGATCAGGTGGATGCTCAGACTCCTCTAAATGCTCATTGTGGAGAACAAGCAGAGGGGACCCTGAGCGTCTTCTCATCAAGGTGACAGCGGGCCAGATTCAAAAGCGAAATGGGCTGGACCTGGTCCCTGGTCCCTAATTTGCCCATGACTGCCCTAGACCCACAACAGAGCATTTTTGGAGACAGGACAGATAGGACATCAGAGACAGAGAGGAGGAATTGTTATCCTATCCCCTAGCATGATAGGTGTTAAATCCTTTATAATTTGTAGTGAACCATTTGAATAATAATTTGCCAAGTTTTTAAGTTCAAAATGGGTTTAAAAAACTTGCACAAGGTCACAACCCAACTTTGAGAGTGATACATTTTCCACAACTGAGGAAGTTTTTCCTTCTCATCAGATATAACAATGAACCATTTCATATGGAAACAAACTTAATTTTTGCTTAAACATTGAATCAGGAACAAGCAAGTGTAATACTATAACACATGTGACATCAAATGTCAAACAAAAGACTCATCTTTTAATTTCTAAAATAAAAAAAATATATATATCTCAGCCAATTATAATTACAACGTGGGCCACATTTGGACCGGCTGACACTGATCTATTATGCTCAATGCTTAAATTCTACATTTTTGTTTTTTTAAAGCAGGAAATGTCATTTTAACTCAAATGACTAATTGTGAATAGCAATTTTGTGCTTATGTGGTGGAAGAACCACATCTATGAAGCAACACCTAAGATGCTGATCTACTGATAAGCAGCAGGAAGCAAACACCAAAGGGAGGAGGACATGCTGAAAATTTTGTAGAAGTATATAAAGATTTAGAAGATCAAAGCAAATGAACTTCTCATTAGTATAATGGTTCTTATTTGTGTACGGGCTTCTCTTCTGTGTGTAGATGGTATCAGCTTGTGTACCAGCTGGGGTCACAAATCACCCCGGAGTGATGCTTTCCTCTCCTGGGCATTCAGTTGACTTCATATTTGATCTTTCCTCTCAGTCTGGGCCATTCATCACCTTCAGCTCTGCGTCCGTTTATAAACTCCAAGCACACATTAGATGCAAGATGGGTCAGGCAACCGAAAATAAAGCCAACTGCCTGCCAAATGTGCCCATTTATATGTGGGGACTGCCATTGTTTTATATGGTATAAACATGTGTCACCAAGACTAGACACAACATCCCTAAAGGCTTGATTTACAAAGCCATCACCAAAGATAAGAAAAGTTCATTTTCAAAAAGTCTAAAAAGATTTGGGAAGGATGTAACAAGATACCAGTCCTTATCCTTAAAATATTAAAAAATTTTAATTGAGCCTTCGGGCTCATTTGCATGCGGACACACCCTGTTCATTTTTTATGGGGTGATAAACGCAACAAAGAAAGCTGGGCAAAAGATATTGTTAATCGTACAAGATACAATTTGACCAACATCATTGATCCATTTTAATTAAAAAGCATTGTGAAAGGAGGGCACGTAATATCATTTTATTGCATTCATATTAAGGTTTAATTATAGGAAAGCTGCATCTAGATGGAAGGAGGAGGAAAAGAAAGAAGAGAGGAGGGAAAGTTATATGCCATAGGCGCTTAATTTTTCCGTACAATTTCTGACTGATCGATCGTAGTGATAAATTGGTCACCAATCGATGCATTAATAAATTGCTCGAAATGATGAGAAATTGCACAAAAAATCGGGCAGGGATCGGACAGGTTTTTTGTAACGTTTAGTCGATCTATCGCACAATTGAAGGATATTATTGGAGACCTTGAGGCTGGGTCTACACTATGACGCCCAAAAATTGCAGGGGGCATTATGGACACATTGACGTGTGCATGTCCATAGCGCCTGCCCGCTGTTTCAGGGTGTATAGGGCATGATATTCACCATGTTGGCAATAACGTGTCCTATACTATTAGCAAACCGCAGGTGAAAACTTATTAAGCACAGTTTGCGTGTGTCACAGACCCTGACCATCATTTACCAATGGTTGCGGTATGTGTAATGGTATGTATGACCCGCAGACGTACTGGGCGTTGAGAATCCACTCCAGCACTACCCCCAAATGCAGTCATGACGCGCCAGTATAGACTGCCACATTATTTCCCATAGGGCATTACAGGGTGTGGCTGCACAGCGCAGTTTTTCCCCGTGTAACTACGGATCTGCAGATCCGTAGTTACACGCAGCCTAAAACAGAGAATTCATGGCTCGATATTGGAACCATCGGATGTTCCCTGCAGCAGCGTAAAGACATCATCATGCTGCTGTCAAATATCGGAGGAGCAGTGCTGTTACTTCAGCTCAGCCAATGATTTGCATGGGGACCCGCGGTCTCCATGCAAAGCAATGGACATCGACCGTGGTTTACAGTCATGTCCAATATCCCCATTATCAGGGATGGCCGCATATGATATGGGCCAGATAGATGGCTGTGAGCGTGCACGGTGCTCAAAGCAGCCATCAATCTGGCCCATATCTACATGTGTGTACCAAGCTTAAGATCTATCCTTTAATCGACTTATGCAGGCCTGATCCCATTTTGTGTGTGTAGCCCATCTTTAGTAACGTCACCAATTGATCGGGTGCAAATATCAATGATAGACCGTATCTTGAACATGGTGCACTTTTCGATCGATGTACGACTTTGGATCGAAGCCACAATCAAATGTCACGATCGTTTCACAAATCGATCTCGGGGAAATCTAAGCATCTATATCCAGCCTAATCTATACTAACCCTTTTTCGCATTGCAGAAGCTCAATCACCCAGAAAGTCTAGGTCAGCTTCTAAACTGGAGATGTCGTCCACCGATTGGATTACACTACACCTGAAAACAAGGAAACTGAACTTTTTATTCTAAATGCTGCATCATTTATAAATCAGAAAGCATAATACTGCCACATCTAAACGTGTGTGTGTGTGTGTGTGTGTGTGTGTAGGGGGGGGATACTGCTCAAAGCCTTAGCCCATCCTGAGCATGAAACACGCAACCCGTGGGGGTACGGTGGTCCAGACCCATCTACGTAGAAGTTTCATGGCTGCAGACATCTGCAAGCTGTGATCATATTTCCTTCAATCCACTAATCAGATTAAAATTACACGGTTGACACTCCAGGATTTGAAACGGTTTGGAGGAGGCAGGAAAAGCGCATGTTATTAGGAAGCTTGTAAAAGACGAGACTCGGGAGCACCTGAAGGATAGAAATGAAATTGTGAAGCTGGACTGACAAAAAGATGGTATCGTTTACATGATTAGCATCAGTAATTGAAGCCCAATCTGCATACGCGTTTCAGCTCCATAACTCAAAACTAGAGGTACCATGACAGCCAATGAACTAGGATATTGTTGGTAAGAAACAAAAGTGAATTAATTTAACCAATCAAACAGAGGCCACGCTGGATCTAGGACAGATATGGGCTAAACTATGGCCTGGGGGCCAGATCCAGCCCGCTTAACTTGTTATTCCAGCCCGTTGTCACCTAAGTGAAGAATCTTTGGGTTCCATCCACTTGTTCCCTACAATGAGCAATAGTAGACCCAACATCATTGCAACAAACAAGCCGAGGGGAGCCAGAGTGTCTTGCCACCAAGGTCTCTGAATTTTGACTGAAAAGGTGCATTCATTTTTTTGTATACTTTTCCTTTTTACCTCCCTGACAGTATGAATATTTCAACTGAAAGATTACCATGTCCCTGCTGCATGTTCCGGCATCATCAATGACACCAGGGATGCAAGGCATTGGGGATACCTATGTCCAGTCATCATTATAGACCCCAGGTGCCCAACCTGTTTGGCGGCCCCTGTTTGTCCTCCACTTGCGGCCCCAGAAACCTGTTAATGCATATGGCATAGGAACTCACCTGTTTACCGATCCTCCACTGATGTGTCCTCGCCTGGGAACTTCTAAGAGCAGTAAGAGGAGGAGAGGGACTCACTGAGACTCCAGCTGAGCACGCTAATTGGCATACGTGAAAACTAAAAGGGGACCCAGACAGCGCCTGAGTGCCTATGCTTCCACTAGACTACTTTGATAATATCTATGAGGCACATAACCTTTGTTGATGTATATGGTGCATTCTATACATCACCATGTGTAGTGGTCACTCGCTGACCCAGCTTCCCTAATCAACTTTAGTGGTCCTACATGTTATGTGCGGCCCTTTAATGATGCAGAGGGCCGCACTTGTGGTCCTCCATATCACCTCAGTTGCCCGCCACTGTTATAGACTCTTGGTCCGGTCCTTCTGTCAAATCTAAAAACCCATTGTGGCCCACAAGTCAAAAAGTTTGCCCACCCCTGTTGACATTTTAACATTTGACAGATCCACTTGGATAACAACCATCATGGAGGACTCAATCATACAACACACCTGAAGTTTCCATTCTGTCAGTGCTGAGATTGGGAGTGGCAACTGACAAGCAACCACACTGCCTGTCCAAAAAAAAAGTCGCAACCTGGATTTAACCAAGCAAACAGGTACGGGCCCCCTATTGGATACCTCTCAGGTTGTTGAAGTTGGTCACGTATAGATTCAGCAACAGTATGTGCTCAAAGAACGAGGTCAGCTGACTACCTGACTATACTGAATGAGCAGGTTATTCCATCAATGGATTTTTTCTTCCCTGATGGCACGGGCATATTCCATACAGATCTGCGGCATACCTTATGGGATCTGAAAGTGTTTTTTCTACGCACGCTAAAATTACGCAGCTCGTTTAGGAACTTACAATTTTAAAGAGGCACAAATATGTCATAAATTCCTAAATAGTCTTTAATGCTACAGTATGAGAAACCCATGTGAAGCACAAGTCTTAAAAAATAAACAAAAAATTCCTTTACCATTCCTGGCTGAGCCAAATCCTCCTGTGTCTCACATGCTCCCCCTCCCATACACTGCTGCACACAGAGGGAGGGTTTCTGAAACAGAGGTGGTTCTGTGACTCCAAAAAGCAAAGGGCATGATAAAGTGTGGCAAAATGCTTACAGACAAGATACTGTCTTGTAGTAACAACTTGGATAGACATGTCACCCATTGAGTTCCCACTGGAAAGAAAAAAGGCACAGCTTATGTAAGAGTGGCAACTCTGCTGTGAAATCATGAACAGTGTAGCATTGTTGTCCCACCATCAAAGGAAGAGGTATTAGGCAGGGTCAACAGGTATTTGTGGGAGCTTAAATTATGCAGGGCACAGGTCATAACAGGGGTGGGCAAACTTTTTGAGTCATGGTCTACATTGGCTTCTTAACCTCCCTAGCGCACTGCCTGTACTGCACCGTTTTTAACAGTGTGGTACAGGCAATGGCAGCAGTGTACGAGGTACACTGCCTGCCATTTCCTCCCTCCCCCCTCCCCTCTCCACACAGCCAGTGTCATTCATGACACTGGCAGTGAGGTCTGGAGAGAAGAAGCCCCTCCATTAACATGGAGGTCTATGGCACTGCTCACCCTCGCCCCCTTCCGAGTCACCGCGACGCGATCAGTGAAGCCGCACAGCCCTGGAAATGCGGCTGGAAGCAGCATCGCCGTAGCTTTCCGGGGATATGCGGCTTTCATGGGAGCCCAGCTCATCCAGAGTTTGTTCTTCACACAAACTCTGGACGAGATGGGCTCGTCATGAACACTAAGAAGGTTAAATTTGATAAAGGTGACAGACCAAGAGCCTGTTACGGCCAACACGCCATAGATGTGCCAACTCCAATCATCATCGGCATCAATAATGATGGCAGTGATGTGATCAAGGTGACAACATGTGGCAGGGACATTTCCTGTACTTAAAACAAATACCCATTCATTGCAATGAGCAGAGATCATTCCTAGAGCCTGCCTGTTGTCACCATGAGGACGTAGCCACACATTGTCACATGATCACGCTACTGCAAAAAAATGCTTAGACAACTCTAAGCATTATGTGCACTCATTGCAGAGAACAAGCGGAGGGGAGCATCTTTTCAAGAAGGTGACAAAAAAGGCCAGAAAAGAACGCTAAATGGGCCAAATCTGTCTCCTAGGCCTTAGTTTGCCCACCACTGCGCTATGGGGTGTCTGCACCACACAGGCGAATCAAATCTTGTGACGCACTAATGAGAACGCAAGGAACCCAGTTTTTAGATGATCCAATACATCAGTGGTGGCCAACTAAGTTGATATGGAGGGCCACACATCAAATTTTCACCTATACTGCTTATAAAGTTTATATGCCCCTAGTCTCAGGTTATGTGCTGCAATATATATTATACCATCACCCCCGAGGGACTTGCTCAGGCACCATCTGTGTCGCTGATTGTCTTTTAAGCACGCCTATCACATAAGTTTATCGCCTCTCCTCCTCTTCCCACTCTTACAAGTTCTGTCAGCGGAGGACCGGTGGACAGATGAGTTTCTAGGGCCTATGCATTAACAGTAAGGTTTTGGGGGAGGGGGGGGGTCAAGGGGTGCCACCAAAGAACATCCCCGGGCCACAGGTTCGGCACCTTGGCAATACATCATTGATTTTACTTCTTAATCAACCAGAAAAATCAATCCATGTATGGTCAGCGTTGGCCTTTAATATATATTATTACAGGAACACATACAACCTAGGAGTCATTTTCTAGATCACTTGCTACTTATAGATACTATATGAAGTCATCCACCCACCAGACACAAGGTAGACACATACATGATCATATCATGTCCAACATGCTCCAGACACCTCCAGCTCTGGCACTTCTCTCCGGGGAATGTTAGTATTGGCCAGATGATCCAAGCCATCTAATACATTCCACCCCTCCCCACTGACCCCCCAAGAGACGTCTGTCTGTATTCTCACAATCTGTATACACCCCACAGACACTCATCATTAGCCCTGGACAAATCATAGCAGCTAGGAAGCCCATATGTAAAAAAAAAAAAAAAAAAAAAAAAAAAAAACACAACGACCTCCAAAAACAGATTTATTTGATCAAATGGCTATGTCTGCTTTCCCACTCTGGCCATACACAGGTAGATGATGTCACCAGATTACACAGGCTGAATCTAACGTAACTATATTGAAAACTTGTGCAGTTTTGAATACAATTTAAATTGTGTCGGCTCCTTCAATATGCAGCCGGGAGCGCTCCCTAGCAACCAAAAGCTCTCCTTGGTTGTTACCGTAAACAGCAGGGAATGCGCACAATGGCTGGTGGTTGCTAGGTAACATAAGGGATGCTCTTGGTCGATGAAGGCGTGGCAGTATCCTGGTGAATATCATGGTGCCTGAGATATAAATGGCTTACCATGTTGTCCAGTGTATGGAGTTCATAACTCGCCCTCCTGTGAAAGACACTATGTTACCACAGCCATCATACATACTTCTTTATTTCATATCCCACAGAGGCATTTCCCAAAAACTAGACAGGAACTTATTCTATCCACAGACAGAGACATGACCACTGCGGCCTAGTTGTAAATGATGTTTCCTGTCTAAAGGCCCCCATACACATCTAGATTTTCTGTTCAATCAATATAAAAAGATACATTTTTGGGGTCAGGGTAATCGGTGATTGGTTGTAATCGATGCCAACTGTAGTAACAGATATTTGATCAAATTATTTTGGATGGACTGAAAATGGAATTGAATTAAGGTTTAATTTCAATCCAACTGATCCAAAAATTTCCAGCATTTTGTCATTTTAATTGTTTAGGTTGATCTAACCATGTGGGCTGTCATAGATTTTTAATCAATCAACAAAAAATGTTGACTGAATTAAGTTGATTTAATGAAAAATCTAGACGTGTATGGGGGCCTTAAGGGTTGCTTACACAGCAAGGTCACCCCGCAGTCCCCCCAGTGCCATGTGATCCTTCAGCCATCCATATGCATATTTTTCATGCTGGTCATGTTGCCACTTTATGACTAGTAGAATCTCCACACATGGCCACCAGACAGTCCATCTCCTGGCAAAAGCCTGAAAACCGGCACAGAAGACGCCTCATGTTACGTTCATGGTCAATTGCGCTTATTGTTTGTTTAGCGCACAGTTAACAACTATCTGTGTAAAAATAAGCCCTTAAGGTTGTTTACAACTGCCAGCGAGGATTGAAGGGGCACTAGGCCTCAGTGGCCAAATGTTTGTATCTGTAGATTCTAGGTCCTAGGTGCCCAACCTGCAGCCCGGGGGCCACATGTGGCCCTTTGGGCATTCTTTGGCGGCCCCCCTTAGTCCCCTACTTGCGGCCCCTGAAACCTAACTGTTCATGCATAGGGCAAAGGAACTGATATTGCATCACATAACCTTTGAATCAAAATGTGCATTACCATACTACAGTGTTACCCAATGTCCAAAGTATAATTTTGTTATGTAAAAATAAAAAAATAAAAAATAATGTCTTTTAGCTCGGCCTGCTGTCACTTTTCATTATAAATGCTTATACATGTCATTATAGATTGACAAAGTTATGTGCGGCCCTTTAGTGATGCCAAGGGCCGCACTTGTGGCCCTCCATATCAACTCAGTTGCCCACCACTGTTCTAGGTATACGTTTTTTGATGAACTTTGAATGGCAAACAGATAAGGGTACTTCTGCGCACAAGTGGAGTTATCCTTTAAGGTCAGGGGGTAGTATGATATATATCTTGCTGCATTGTCAACTATCTACCCCACCACCTCATCTGCTCTTTTTTGACATCCCCAGCCCTATGCTACATCAACATAGTCTTCTCTTAAGGCCCCCATACACTTCTAGATTTTTCATCCAATCAACTTTGGTTGATTGAAAATCTATGGCAGCCCACATGGTTAGATCAACCTAAAACAATTAAATTTTAATTTGTTGTATTGAAATTAATATCAAAAAAGTTGATCGAATATCTGTTACTACAGTTGGCAAACATTACAATCAATTACCAATTTCCCTGACCCAAAAAATTTTTCTTTTTAAGTTGATTGAACAGAAAATCTAGACGTGTATGGGGGGGCTTTAAGGTAGCCATACATGAGGTGATTTTCTCTCAATAGATGATAGATTGACTGCAGCATCACCCCGCTGCAGCCAGACCCTCAGCTGATTGGCGGGCACCCTTTGAATGGGGACTGCCGGCATGTTGGATCACCAACATGCAGGAGATTCCTGGTCGATCTTACTAGGTGGGCCCACCCGATTTGGCTGCCCAGGTGATTGGCAGTTGATCAGCTGAAAAATCAGGTGAAACTCGGGCCGTGTATGGCTATTTTTAGGCCACTTGGACATCAAACATGGACACATGGGAGACCTACCACCATATAACTGAGCCTTCTTTAACTACAGGACTGCTTTAGGGGACCTGTAACAGCGATGTCTAGAAGACAGAATTGTAGATGCTTACAGAACTTCTGCCACATGCCATAAGTGTGTCAGGGTGTATTTTCTGGATAACTGTACATAATGATGCCGGCGATTCGGCAACTCCAAATGCTGCAAAAATCAATCGCTTGCCTGCAATGCAGCGCACAGATGTATTAAAAAATATGGATGCTGCAAAAAAATGCAACAGACCTCTATGAAGCAGATCCTGCAAGTCCTCCAAAGTGCTGCACGCTCCAAATTTCCTATCCGGGCTACGAGACTCAATTCCGCACACAAACACTCAAATACGTCTTTGGTTTGATGACCTTTTGGTAGACTCATACCGATAATCCCCCTTACCTGAACAACTAAAAGGACATTGCAAGAGACAGCCGAGAGCGTCGAACGTGGACAATGCTGACAGCATCGGTTTTTGTAGCTATACTGCAAGCCAACAGTCACGCAGACATTCCTACTGTATATCAAAGATAAGAGAGGAAACACCAGTCTATCTTTGGAGCAGAGACAGAACTCAACGTAGTAGAAAATATTTCCAAAAATATTCTGCAGAACCGAGTTATATCTCTCTATCGTGTGGAGTGTTCTCTTAAGACAGAAATAATCAGGCAAGCGCACATTGCACAAAAGTGAGTTGTCACCACCAACAAGGCATGTCATGGCTAAAATAAACTTTGTTGGGCTACTATAAGTTATAAAAGTAGTCAAAACTTTTAGGCTAGATTTACACTGGGTGTCCTATCTCAAGTGCCTGCAAACTTGTGCAGGTGCTCGTGGGGCGTTTTGATAAAGACCCTATGACAAGTCTATCAGGTGAAAACCAACTGGAGGACACCTCATGTTGCGTCCACTGGTCAGTTGCACTTATTGATTGTTTACCGGGCAATTAACAACCGCCTGTGTAAAAGAGCCCTTAAGGCTAGGTTCCCACTTAGGCGATTAATTGCCTGGCGCTCACGACTTTCAATCGCCTGCGGAATCGCTGTCAATCGCCTACACTACTTTCAATGGGTTTGTCCTCATTGATAGGATCGCGAGTGATTCAGATCGCGGTTACCTGCGTTTTGACATCCAATGGCCACGATTTTCCTCTAACCACGCGTGCAGGCAATCACAAATTGTGGCCATTCACATTTTCTAAAATGATGGCATTTTTTCTAAAAATCGCCTGTGAAAATCGCCAGGCGATTAGTCGCCTAAGTGGGAACATAGCCTTAAGCTAGCCACACACGGTTCAATTTTGGTTCAATCGATGCTCGATTAG
>CM070036.1:142512121-142528203 GCA_036250615.1 Ptychadena robeensis | reverse complement strand
AGTTACAAATGATTATATTTATACATATTCAATTCAATCTAAGAGGAGTCTTAAGTTAGCCATACACACTTCAATATTGCCTTTCGATCAACTTAAAAATGATTGACCAAACGCAGATTTGAACATGAAATTGATTGAAAAATAATTGGACAATTTGTAAAATTTTAATCAGTCTAGTAATCATTGAACGTATCTCACATTTTGGTTCAATTTAACTAGTTAGCATACTTATATCCCGTGTCAGGCAAACTAAAATCGATCAAATATCTGTTTCTCTATGTGGGAGGTGTTTCAATGGTTTAAAGTTCGATCAACTTTGATCAGGCTAGGTCAATCGAATGAAAAATTTGCCAGCAACTCCTATATCATGGCAGCCATTTTTTGATCAAAATCACTTTTTGAATTAAATTGAGCAAATGTCAAATACCCACTTGGTATAGCTTTTTATTCTATTGCCATTGGTATCTGATCAAAATATCAAAAACTCTCATTAAATCTATAGTTGATTGTCCAAAAATCTACACGTGCATGGCCAGCTTTATGTAATACAGCCTCCGAAGGAACAAGATACGATTTTTTAAGATAAGATACATTAATCCATAGCCTATGGACCTTGGGGCATTTCCACCAACTCCCTTGGCAATGATGCCTTCCTCACACTCCTTTGCATCTCTGTTCCTTTGAATCTTGGGGTGCTAATCATGGTGATATTGCGGTAACTTTTGTTTTTTTCTTGCTCAGGCCCATGTACTGCATCTTGCCATGATATAGGTAGCACTCCAAAGGTGACTAGCACACATTGAACCCATTACTATGCTTAGTAACAGATTATCAATCAGAATAAGCCAATGGTTCCCAAACTTTCTTTGAAGAGCCCCCCTTTTCTGTATAGGAACATAACACAGGTTAAGAATGAGGGGCAGCGCCCCCCTGGAATACCTTCGCACCGCATCCCCCCCGCGCAGTTTGGGAATCACTTGCATAAGCCATCATAGTAGATGCGTCCCATCTAAATTCAAAATGTATGTATAACAAATGAGCTAATCAGCTGGAACACTAAGCAGAACTTGTATACCTGTAGAACAGGATGATAATTACTACCAGTATGGTAACGATGTGTCTCAGGCTCTTCAGTGGTTAAGAAGGATCAAAACATGCTGATGTGTCATAATCTATACCGCCTAAGGTGATTTTGTCACGTGACCAAAGTAAAAGGCACAAAAGGGTTGCCACCCCATTCATAATTCTACACACATTATGTGAAGAATGCAAGTTGACTAGCATTAGGTCTAACGTCTGCAAAAATCAGATGTAGCTCTACCAACACCCAAACCTTCCACCCTGATTTATGATAGGTACTGTCCAAGTCTAAAATTCCAAAGGTGCACTCTTAAATAAAAATCTAAAAAATGTTGTTTATTAATTTGCTCAGTGGAAGTTTATCTCATATTTGCATGTGGCATATACAGGGGAAATTCTCCTGAAATCCCTACTTAATATCCGTATACCCTGTTTCCCCGAAAATAAAGCATCCCCCTACAACCTTACAATTTTACCTTACACTGAAATATAAGGCCTCCCCCGAAAATAAGGCACCCCCGAAGATACGGTACTGTAACTCTGGACAGGGGGGATCAGAGGGGGCAATCACAATGACACAGGAGGATGAGAAGGGGTTACTAAAATGGCAATCCCACCCTCTGAGTCTCCTGTGCCATTTTGATTCCCCCCCTCTGATCCCCCCTGTGTCATTTTAAGTGTCCCCCCCCCCAATCCCTGATACCCCAGTGCCGTATTCTTCATGGAAAAATAAGACATCCCTCGAAAATAAGACGTAGGGCAAAAATTTATATAAGACATTGTCTTCTTTTCGGGGAAACACAGTATGTAGTAATCCTATTTGTGTCTTAAACTGCACCTGAACTGTATTACACTTTTTCAAGCAATAAGTATGATGAGCTCCTCTCACAATTCTCACATATCTTTTGCTTTTACACATAAAGCTGTTTTTGGAAGCTTGTTCTCCTTGTCAATGAAGCTTAGTACACAGTGCTTCTGACTTATCGGTGTAGCAAAGCAAGGTTAAGCAAACAATTGCAAAGTGTGCAAACTTTTACCATTGAAATTATTTTATCCGCTTTCTTAAGCCCCCCATACACCTTTAGATCACTCCATACAATTTCTTTTAGATCTACCAAAAACTATGTAGTGCCAGGCCCTCCCTGATAGAATACTTATTGATTGGAAGGTTTAGAAAGCTCCTCATATTACATGGTTTTGGTAGAGCAAAAGGGGATTGTACAGAAGATTGTATGGTGTATGAGGGCCTTTATATTGTACAATTTTATTAGATGTGTTCAATGATGTTATATGTGTAAATATGGGCATAGTTGGGATGATTTCCTGTCAACTGCCGAGCCGACCTAGCGGGCGTGATGACATCAGCAGGCACAGCCGCTAGTGCCAAGAATCGGCCGGGCACCCTTTGTGTGCCGGCCATTACTCCGGATGGGGACTGCCATCCACATCCAAACTAATGGGGTCTGATCTAAATTATCCGTCATGACTTTTTGGTCAATATGACCAGTTTGTGCACCCGATTCCCT
This sequence comes from Ptychadena robeensis, assembly GCA_036250615.1. NCBI lineage: Eukaryota > Metazoa > Chordata > Amphibia > Anura > Ptychadenidae > Ptychadena > Ptychadena robeensis. The sequence goes on along the minus strand of CM070036.1, from coordinate 142,525,597 downwards.
GCCGACTGCTGATCGGATGCTGGAACGCACGCGGCATCCGATCGGCTGTCAAATCAGGCAGGAATCGTCCTGTCTATGCCCAGCTTAATCAATAAATGAAGATCGTGTCAGAAATTCTGAACTTTCCTGCTTACTTTATACACTCTTGATACTGATTGCTTACATGGATCCTATCATGCTTACATGGACCAGCACTGTTCATAACCCGTGGGGAGCACTCCTTAACAAGCAACAGTGGAATGTTCCATGCTGTTTACGCCAACAAAATTACAGAGCCATTGCAATAGCCGTTCCCTATTCCTGATATACTTATCAAACATTGGTCATGAATGCACTTATTATACAGTAGGTTGAGGTTAGATTCAATGTCAAAGCCCTAGCTGTTTCAATGATTGTAGCTGGAATTTTTATTTCTGTTAATAAATAAATTTTATCATTTTGAACTGAATGTTAAAGAAGGGTTAACAATAAAGGTCTCCATGCGCACTGTGATCCGCAAAATCAGACGGATGGATGGATGGAGTAGCCGATCCATGTTGGCAAAAAACGTGATCGGCCAGAGAATGGACATGTCCATATTTCTCTGGCCGATCCCATTACTTTGGATGGGGACGGCAGCTCCTAAGGCTAAACTACAGTGCGCTCCTGCAGTCGCGGGAGAAACGACTCCCTGCGAGCAGCTGCAAAATAGTGCAGGCGTTCACAGGTCCTCTAAATTAGGATCAATCAGTGATAATTCGAAAATTCCGATTTTTCGTGCAAGCCGACCAACCATAACGTTTTAAGTGAAAATCGGGTGACCCGATTGTATGAAAAATCGGTCAGGAGAAGAATCGGAACGTGTATGGGGGGGCTTTAGAGATAGTTTTACGTATAGAAGGAGGCATCCAGTGTAACTTCCAGTAGGGTAAATTTGATAGCCTTCAAGACTTAAGGCCCCCATACACCCAGCGACCCACGGACGATTTTTGGCTGATGGATCGCGGGTGCCCACCAAAACTCGTTGGCCAGAGACCAGGACATGTCCGTAAGTCTCTGGCCGATGCCATTAGTTTGAATGGGGACCGGCGTCCCCATCCAAAGTAACGTCCTGCACAGAAAGGGTGCCCGCCGATGCTCTAAATGACAGAGTGAAGCGTGATCATGTCCTTACATTGTATTCCGTCGCATGTCTATCGGCTCCTGCTCATCTGGTGTATGGGGGCCTTATACCAAAGAGGAGTGTTGCTGGCGGAAATTTTAACCTGTAAGGGGGGGTAGTTGAGAAGCATAGTAGTAATGATGGATATTAGGAGGCCGCCCCAATATTGGGTTGGTGAAGGATGGGTTTGGAGACCCAAGGTACTTTATCTGCCCACATAAAGGAAAGACATAGGCGTTGTAGGGACCGAAGGCTATGCAGGGTAACGTGGACAGGTAAGGTTGGAGTTTGTATTTTATGTGTTATCCTGTTCACAGAGTGACTAAACTGTGATTTCACTGCAGCATAAACACCATTTTGACAATTTGTATTGTAGGTGATCTATAATAGTGATGAGCAGCAGAGGCAAATTTTTCACCTAATATTCCTCACAAAATATTGTAAATTCACATATGTATTACCTGGGTAAGGGCCTTTTTCTCTTTAGGGAGCCAGAACCTGTCTAGTAGGTTCTGCCTCCCCCTTCATAACAGGTGCATGTGTGTGACATGAGGTTTCAGACCTTAACCAATCACTTCAAACCATAACCTGTTTCCCTATTGGTCATTTTATAAGACTGCCTGCTGCCTTGACTCCTGTGATGCTATTTCTGACAGACTGCGCAGTATCACCACACACTACAGGAGGTCTTCCACATCAATCGTTCGAATCGCGCCATCGCCCGTGAAGATGAGAGATCCTGGAAATTGCAATATCAATAGGAACACAATATATTTGAATATTTGCGATTATGAAAATATAGCACGAATTCTCGAAGTGCCGATATTTGCAATTTGAATAATTCGCCATCAACACTAAACTACAATACAAACAATAGAAATATTCGAGGAGACATTCAGATAAACTCAAACAGCCATGCTAATGCCAAAGACAATGCAATATACCGTACTTGTGTTATTTTAATTATTATTTTGCTCATAGTTCCACTTTACAGTGGAAACATAAAAAATGTTGTCACCTAGTTGTCTAACATCAACTCACTATGACTGGCTACATGAAATACAATCTTCAAATCTAATATCAAATGTTAGACTTTAGTCAGCGAGGTGTTAATTTTTAATATAATTGAGTAAAACTTTAGCTTTTTTAACTTCAGTCCACTAAACCCTTCAAAGTAAGATGTCCTAAGAAAAATAAATAAATAAATAAAGAGCAGCACCCTAGAGAACCTTCACAAACATATTGTTTGATCTCACAAAGTGCCCCGTGGACCCGAAACCCACATAAACTCCATCCAACTTCTGTGTCTGTAAACCAATCTGAGTTGGCAGATGCCATTGGCATGAGCTCCTTGGATTTATGGGTATTGCTTGGCTCTCAGGGAGATAAACAAAGGCACCGGAGGACACCTGTCAGTGCCAATAGCTCTTCCATGTGACAGGTATATTTAAAACAACAGAGGGGCAAAGGGTTGACAAATACCGCTTTGTTCTGTACAGGAATTTATTGAAATTCATAGGCAGTAAAGAATGTGACACAACAGCAATGTCTGAGACCCCTGACCTCCGGGGCACCGGAACAGTTGCACTGAGTAACCTCTATAACACTTAAGCGTGTTGTGATGATGGTAAAAACTGTGTTTCCCTGAAAATAAGACCAAAGATGCCTTGGTAAGGCGAAACTTTGTAAAGATTGCATCCATTTTGGGACACGGAATCTAAATCCATGTTTGTAACATCTATACATGAAAATTCAAATGTAATGTATTTGTGGATCGTTTGACCCATGAGCTAATGCTGGCCATACACACGGCGAGCTGGAGCGATATCGCCCTTCGATATCGCTCCGGGAGGCTAACGTGATGACGTCATCACGTTAGCCTCCCATTGCATTCTGGGGCCCCACAATCGGCCAGGCACCCTTTGTGTGCCGGCCATAAGCAGCGATGGAGACGCCGTCTTCATTGCTGCTTATGGCATCGGCTCCCATCGGCCAGAGATTTTCCGACATGTCGGATCTCTGGCCGGCCGAGAAGTGGGGCGACAGGGATCTGTCGCCCCATGTGGGCACATGCCGATAAACGGCCGGATTTTAACCTGACCGACGGCGAGAGCGCGCACGCCCGTCGGTCAGATTAAAATCCGGCCGTTTATCGGCATGTGTATGGCCAGCATATGGTAATGTTTTATTGTTTTTTTTATATGGGTTCATGCTATAATAAAGACCTTTTAATCAAACTTTATCAAATTTGACTTACCATGAGTAACATTCTGATGTGCCACTTTAAACCCTCTCACAATGTGCTCCTTGGCAGGAGGAAATAGTTACATTTGCCCAATTGGGGTGTGGCAAGCATTGGATCTATACCAGTTACTGGTCTCCCTTGTTTTGTATAATGATAATGATATACTAGTAATAGGTTTAGTAAATAAGACACTTTATTACCCTGTGAACGTTTTCTTCGCAGCCATGTACTAATTTGTAATTCCCTCAATATCCTCTTGCGAGTGGAAAAAGAATTAACTTGCAAATATTCTTGCGCTCCTTCACAAATTACAGCTTTGATGAGCGCTGCCCAGCTGAATTTGAATATAAAAGAAGCAATTTGCACTTTAATATTTTACTGAGACTGGAAGATTTTTTTATGTCTTTGCCTTCTGGTGTTACTGTTCCCTTCCTGATCTTTTTGGGAGCTCAAGTTCTACTTTACGAAAAAAAAGTTATATAACGATGGTGTCATGGTGTTCCAGATTAAAGAACGCTGCGCCTTGTTTGGAGATGTCAGGTGACTGCGCAGAGTTTTAAAAAAAAAAGTCAACAAATCCTGCCATGGGGCCCGGACATTTTTGCTGTACCGGCCCCATAACTTCGGACGGCAGCCCTGGCTCCCATACCCCTTAAGGTAGCCATTGACGGGCCGATTTTTACCCAATTGTTTGGCCGATCGACTGCAGTGCGAGTTCCTGCGAATCCCCCGGTGATTGCTCGGATTGAAAATCTGGTGCACTCACCTGGCAAGATTGACTAGGATTCTCCTGCATGTCATATTGCACGGTGATCCCACATGTTGGTAAATTCCCGACCGACCCCATTACTTTGAATGGGGAGGGCAGTGCCAATTTAAAATAATGTCTGGCACACAAAATGTGCCCACCGATCAGCTGAGGGGACGGCTGCAGCATTAAGACGTTATCACCCTGCTGACCTCACCTTTACAGTCTTACCATACAATTTATGTACAATCAACTTTTGTTCTTCCTAAACTTAAAGCTGCCCATGCACAGATAGATTCCCGTGCGTTCCTCCAGCGAACGATCATAGCGTAGTGACGTCACCATTATGCTTTTGGTTGCCAACCGTACGTACGGGAATTACTATGTGTTCCTGTAAGATATTCTCAATGCAGACAGATAGGAATCTGGGGGCCCTTAAAACCCCCATACACGTCCAGATTTTTCATCCAATCAACTTAATTCAATACATTTTTTTGCTAATTGACAATCTATGGCAGCCCACATGGTTAGATTGACCTAAAACAATTAAAATTGGGGAATAAATTGATTGAAAAATGATTGGACGTGCTGGTAAATTTTAATTAGTTGTATTGAAATTCATTACACTTAAGCAGGCCATACACTCTGAGATAAAAATTTGGATCTATTAAAACCGACCAATGAATGCATTTTATCGTCCTGAAATCCACACATGTCCACATGGTACAACCGAATATTACGATCCAAACCGATACCGCCGTCGGGATACATTGGTCTGTTTTAATGGATCCTAATTTTTATCTCAGAGTGTATGGCTAGCATTAGTCGATCCCAAAAAGTTGATCAAATATCTGTTACTACAGTTGGCAAACATGCAATCAATCACCAATTTCCCTGACACCAAATTTTTTTTCTTTTTAAGTTGATTGAACAGAAAATCTAGTCGTGAATGGGGGACCTTAGTCTTGCCCAACATTAGGGCTATGTAGACCAAACTAATCATTTACATTGAATGAATGTTCTAAAAAAATAAAAACTATTCAATACATTTAGGGTGGCAATACACTGGTAAATTTTTCATTCAATTCGCGATCGCTTGCCGTGCTCTTTTGTGATCATCTCTCGATTTGATCGGACATGCGATCAAATAATCGAGGATCAATCACAAAATTAGCAAAGTGCATCTGTGTATCTGAAATGCTTGCATAGACTTCACTAGTCTGATCATCAACTGACAAAAACAATGAGCACCTTCTGTTCGATCTCCTTTTCAATATCGATTTCTTACCAGCTGGCAGGAATCATTTACCCATCGATCAACCTCACTGATCGAATGGAAAAATTAACAGGTGTATGCAGGGGCGTTCCTAGGTAGTTCCGCCCTGGACGAGTACACCCTCTGCCGCAGGGGCGGTCCTAGATATTGCTGCCCTGGGTGTGCTACCCCTTTTCTAATCCTCCACCCCCGCCTTCCTCAACACCCAAAAGAGATCATGGGGGGTCTGTGTGCTGTGATAGTAGAGTGTGGCCAACTGTACTGAGAGAGATCATGGGGGGGGGGATGTCGGGGCTCTCCTTCACAGCATCCCCCCCAAGAGAGATCACCCCTGGCCGGGGGGTGCTGAGGGAGAGCACTGCCAGCCATACAGAGCTGGAGTCAGTAGTCCTGCTCTCGCTACAAAGCCACTGCCCCGCCCATAATGCCCATATGTAAAACCGCCACTGGGTATATGGCTAGCTTAACCAGGGCGTATGCTCATAGTCGAAGCTAGCGGAGCATAAAAGAGATGAGATCACCAACTTGTTGCTTCTTCTTCTAATTAGGGACAAGACCTGCAGCTTCAACTGCTACTTTGTTCGAACCTAGTAGGTTTTTGGGCTCAAAGCAGAATTGAACTCTAAAGCAGGGTACAGACCTGCAGATATGGTCCAGATTGATAGCCGATTCGAGCACCGTGCACGCTCATGGCCATCTATCTGGCCCATATAATATGCGGCCATCGCTGTTTTCGAGTGGGACCAATCATATTGGACATGACCGTTAATACGGCCGATGTCCGTTGCTTTGCATAGAGAGCGCCGGTCTCCATGTAAAGCATCTGCTGAGCTGGGGAGAGCAGAGCTTTTATTGTAGTTTATTGTAGTTCGAAAAAGTAGTTTTTTTGTATAATCACTATATTGTGTAAATGGTGGGGATTATAGGAAACTCATGTATGTATGTATGTATGTATCGCCAGATGTCACACCGTCCTTCTACAGCGCGTTCTGATTATTATCTGACGGCCTGTGCGGGAGGCTCGGCACTTCTGGTGGGATCGCTCTACACGCTTTGTGGATTCCATTGGGTCTGCTGAGTACTGAGCTGAATGTACTCAGATTACAACATGACCATAAGGGAAACCATCTGCTTTTTATCATAGCAACGAAAAGGATCAAATAAAGAGAACAACACGACATGAAAGCGGCAGACTTTGGTACAAGGAGAAATCTGCCGATAATTGCTCGTTTGAAAGAGAAGCCATTAAATATTTGTGTAGCCAGAGCGTCATTATTCTGCCGGGTAACGCACCAAGATTGCCAACTTTTAGGTGCCCACATACATAGCAGTGGGAGAAATGGTCTTGTGGGCCACAATGGGTTCTTAAGAGCAGATGGATAGAGTGTTTGTCAATAGTGTTGAGCGGCATATGGTATATTTGAATTTGTGTAATTTTGCGGAATACAAAGGAATATTCGAAATTAGTAAAATTCGATTCGACTGTATTCCATTGCCTTTCATTGCGCACGCCTGTTCGCAATTATTCGCAATGATTCGCGATGCAGCTTTAAAGCTTCTATCCTTCATTCTGTGACCCCACCAGTCCGAGCGCTGTGTGTATTTCGCATATCCATTCGCAATGCGCACAAATATGTGCGATGTATGCCGGTAAACAATGTTGAAGCATAATATGATGAATATGCACCAATGTGAATATCCGAACGCGCACATTCTCGAAATATTGCGAACTCTTGAATGTCAAATATATTCTAATTTTGAATATTCTCGCTCAACACTTTGATTAATTCAAACATGCAGGCTTAACAATAGTTTTGAGCGCAAATATTCAAATTTCAAATTTTTATGCAAATATTTCTAAAACAATGCTATATCTTCGTAATCCTGAATAGTCAGAATTCTGGGAAAAATACCATGCATTGTGCATGCAAAATTCACATGTACAAATGCAGATTTTTGCGAAGAATTTGCAAATGACTGTGTTGTTTCATAAGATTACAGTGCAGCTGCAATTTCACATTCTGATACTAGATGTCGTCACGACAACACACATTGCTCTGTAAAATGCTGTGTATTATTTTGGCGGTATATATAGATAAGATATCAATACAAGTAAAATTTGTCTATAGATGATGTGCATGCCTATCACATTTGCATGCCTATCACTGTAACAGTGATTTGTTTGTTTTTTCTTTAACCTGAACATGCATAATAAGCAAGGGGTGCACATGAGTGGAACTCTGGTACTCATAAGGGGCCACAACCTAGCTCTGCGCACCTGCATTATTGTTACACAGCTCATATGTGTACTAACAACTTGGAGGCGCTCTGGAGATCTGAGGGATGAAAGTCAGAGTAGGCATATGTAAGGGTAAAATCTGGCAACAGAAAAGCACTGTGTGACAGCTGGAATATGACTGGACGCACGACTGCTCCAGTAAGGACTTTGAATTTCTTAATTCTTATTAATCCTGATATAAGGACATCTCATATGAACTCTCAAATGATTTTCTTTTGGACGTTATTCAACAACATGTTTTTCTGCAGACCTACTGAATTTTGAAGATATATATATCTTTTGTTTGACACCTCAACAGGCTTGTCTCATAAAGAATCCATATATGGTTATGGGCATTCAAATTGTCTGAAATATAGTTCTTGTTTTGTGACCACAGTCTGGCTACTAGATGACGTCAAAAGTCAAGAGGGCGTAATAATATGTTACAATCTCAAAAAAAATACTGTTAACTCTCAGTTGTCCAGAAGGTATATTCTATGAGGATTGGTTGATTTGATATTGATAACTCCCAATCACTTCCCACAGTGGGAGTTCTTTTCCTGTATATGTTAATATTCAATGTCTAAAAAAACTTATGTATTTCCTTTAACTGGTCAGAACGATCGCCCTGTATTGTTCTCATCACATGTGATAATAAAAGTTATTGCTTATCTAACAACAAGACGGTATCGTGTCAACATTCCTCTTCACTATGAAAGGTTGACATTTGGACTGCAGGTAGTCTCAGGGGTTAGTAACTAAGCCAGAATATTTCATGGTCACACTACTGAGGTATGAGATTTGGGGGTTCAAATGGTGTTGTACTGTGAGAGTTACATGTGACCCAAAGCCAGCTGGTGACCTGTGGATGGAGATAGCTAATCGGAGGATCAATCAGGAACAGGGAGGTCCATCTGCAGCAAAATCTACCATGCAGGAGGGTGACACAGAGGACAGTGAGGGAGACAATGAGGAAGACCACAAACACTATCTCCTGGTACTCATCTGAGGAGTTATGTGCACACCTGATTATAAGTAGTGAATCCCAGCCAACAGCAGCAGTCAGACTTATTGCAAAGTAATAAAAATTTCATTTCATAAAAAAGTTTTTCCAGATGTTATTATCTCACTGCCCAGCTCACTGTATCAAAACAGACACAAATAACTGGAGTGACACTTTGAGTGACATAAGTAACAGGGTAAGCGTGGATCCGGCCATGATTAATTACCAGTGTCTTTCAGAAGGGAGGCATTAAGGCCCTGGCATGACTTGGCACAGAATGTGTAATTACACTCCGCTCTCAGCCCCATACACCTGTTCTGGCGGCCAGTTGTCACATGTGCTCTCCTTCACTATAATAGCGGGGCTCTCTCATGTTCCAGAGCTCCAAAGGATTCCATCTTGCAGCTGACACCTCCTATATGTCATTGCCGGCTTACTGTCAGGAGGGACTGAAAGGAAAAATGTGAGATTTACACTCCGAGCAGAAGAGAACTCATCTGAAACACTGCTTGGAAGTTGATATTGTTAAGAGGCAACTCCGAAACAAGAGTTTGGGGTGAAACTGAATTCTAAAGGGTTTAAATGGATCTAATCCTTATAAATCTTTAGTTTGGAGATCAAGTGATACCCTTTATTGTCTAACTGAGGTCAGTAATGCTGGCCATACACCTTTAGATCTCTGTCAGATATCCTTTAGATCTACCTACAACTATGTAGTGCCGGGTCCTCTGCGATCGAATACACGTCCCGCTCGAAAACAGCGATGGCCGCATATTATGTGGGCCAGATAGATGGCCGTGAGCACGCATGGCGCTCGAAGCGGCCATCGATCCGGCCCATATCTGCACATCTGTACCCTGCTTTAACCTTTTAATCGTTTCGCATGTGGCACTGTTTTTTTTTACAACCATGCCACGGGCAGTCGCGGCAGAGCACAATATGCTTTGCCGTGACTGCCTGCCCAGCTGGAGGTTGTAAACATAAATGACGCCGGACTTATGCTTAAAAAAGGCGACGCCCCTCCAGTTACACAGTGGTCTATGGTGCCGCCCACCCCCGCCCCCTTTGCGTCACCAGGGACATGATCGGGGACAGACCCAGAAGCATCAGCATACATGCCGATGCTCCCGACCACCAGAGGAATCGGGCTAGACGCTCTGGAGGTTAAAGTATCAGTTAACCTCCTGGACGTTGTGCACGTGGCGCAGTTTTTTTATAACCGCGCCACAGGCAATCGCCGCAGAGCACAACATGCTCCACCGTGATTTTCTTGCCCTGCGGGAGGTCCCGTGCATAACTCCGGCATCACTGGAGACACCATATTTATGCTGAAAAAAGGCGTCGCCCCTCCATTTACATGGAGGTCTATGGCGCCGCTTACCCCCGCCCCCTTCGCGTCACCCGTGGCGCGATCGGGGGCAGACCCGGAAGCATCGGCATAAATTCCGATGCCCCCGACCGCCGGGGGAATCCGGCGGACAGGTGAGTATTGCACTAGTTAACTTGGGCCAAACACCCAGGAGGTTAAACTAGGCTAAAGTCCCATACACCGTTCAATTTTTCCGTTCGATAGACAAAATAATCTATCTGTTTACGTCAATTGAACAGAAAAAGATTCCCGCTCACCTGGTTTAATTGACCGCACGTGATTAACATCGAACATAAAATGGATCGAGCAGTGATCAGACATATTGATAAATTTTCATTGATCATTCAAGTATCTGCCGGTTTTGACTGTACTATGGATTGGAGCATTAGTGAGGAGCGGCACAGGCAATATTCGAATTTGCGATATTTCACGAATAATTCTACTTATATTCGATTCGATATTCACAAATATTGGCAATGCGAGTGTATGGCGATTAATTGCGAAAATATATTCGCCATTACAATCGCAACCTTCAAAATGAATGGTCACCTGTGGTATTTATTTTCGCATTGCGAATATAAAATCGCAATGCATGGCCATAAGCTTCCCAATGCATAATATCGCGAATATTCGACATTGCGAATATTCGCCGACTTATTAGAGAAAAGGTGCGAATTCTCGAATAGCCAAAATTCATTGAATGTATTCGCAATCCGAATATTTGAGCTCAACATTATGGAGCATGAACATCAACCTAAAGGCCCCCATACACGTGTCGGATTCGCACCGGATTCCGGCACGATCGATTCCGGGCGCATGCACGCGAAACGATCGTGCCGGAATCGCATGCAGCCCACCTTGTCCGATCGATCAGGTCCAATCGTTCAGGGGCTCAGAATCGGATCCGACGGAGAACCAACATGTTGGTTCTGCCCGGATCAGGGGGAGTTGCCATTTGTGAGGTGGAATCGCACACGGAATCGTACCGGAATCCGCTCGGACAAGGTGGTATGCTGCGATGGATACTCTTAATTAGCCGATTGATCACACCTGCGATTCCCGGCAGAATCGCCGGAATCGATCGGATGATGAATCGATTGGACATGGAATCCGACACGTGTATGGCTAGCTTAAGTAAAGGAATCAATAGGTTGTGAATTTGTCTCACTATGTGGCGGTACACTCAATCGATGTTCAGCTGCCTATAGACTTTGAATCCCACAAAACGATCAAATTACTAAATAAATGACCTGTGTATGGGTACCTTAACACAGTACAACACTCCAGTAATAAGGGCCATTGTACACTATATGCGTTTCTTTTGTTTAAAGGTATGTGTTAACACATATATACTGTACAAAAAAGCACATCTGTGTTTGCGTTTTAAAACATAGCAACAAAAATGTGTGCAGCAGGGCATTATAAAACGCTTGCAGTGTGAATGGTAACATTGGTCTTCTATAATAAAAGGCAGTACTGTAAAAACTCACATGTTAAAAAAAATGTGCATGTTTACAAAAACACGACGCAGTACATATAATGGGAAAGGGCCCTTAAACTCATATTAGCCTTATCGCATTACGTTATTTTAAAGGTCTTATTAAAGTGGAACTCTGCAAGGCAGTGAGGCTAAACTAGATTTGAAAAAATCAAAAGCTTGTTTTTGTTTCCCTGACTCCCTCACTCCCCCCAATATTAGATTGGTCCCCACAGTCAGTTATGTAAAGCTGCAATGGTCCACCTGCAGAGCAAGGCCTATAGCCCAGCATTGCAAGAAAAAGCGGTTTGGCGTGCCAGAGGGCACAAGCGTGCAACATCAGAAAAGTACCGTATATACTTGTGTATAAACCGACTTTTTCAGCCAAAAAATTGGCTTAAAAACTCCACTTAGGCTTATACATGAGTCAATGTCATTGAATTTCTCCCAAAACTGGATACTTGATATCAGGAAACTGAAATAATTGCTTATGTTGGGGAAGTTTCACATGCTATTGTTTCTGAAACAGTCCATGTAGAGGTAAAGTACAAGTTATTCTGAACCTGTGGGTGGGGACCCCCTTTTCACAGGGGTCGCCGAGCTCACTTAAAGTATCAGAGCTGCTGATAACAAGCAACATCACTGATGCCCACAAGCAGGATGGAAAGTTAGAAGGGAGAGTAATGCTCCCTCCTAATGCTTGTGGAAATGATGTGTGGGGAGGGAAAATATAAGGGAGAGGACATTACACTTACTTGATCATGCTGGAAGTGGTGTCACAGAGTGTCATTTGGGATGCGGATGCGGAAATTACACTCCACACTGGCACTTTCGCGCTCAAAATACAGGAAGTGACTTCACTTCCCGGGTCGCAGATCTAAAGGCCCCCATACACGGGTAAGTTTCCCACCGGATTCCGGGCCGATCTATTCCGGGCGCGTGCACGCGAAACGATCGTGCCGGAATCGCGTGCAGCCCACCTTCCAGGTCAGATTGATCAGGGGCCCAGAATCCGATCGTACAGAGAACCAACATGTTGGTTCCATCAGATTGATTCAGGGCCGAATCAGGGCCAATCGGGCACGTTGGTGGTGGACATCAGATGGATCACCAGCAGATCTGCACAGAGGAGTGTGATCGATCGGACACGGAATCGTGCCGTAATCCGTGGGACAAGGTGGTATGCAGCGATGGATACTCTTAATTGGCCGATTGATCACACCTGCGATTCCCGGCAGAATCGGCAGAATCGATCGGATGATGAATCAATCTGACATGAAATCCGACACGTGTATGGCTAGCTTAAAAAGGTTGAGAACCACTGATGTAGAGTATGCCACTTTGCTGGAGATAATGCTTGTCTTTTTTAAAACCTGATCCATGTACTGCTTATATGTACCCTGGGATTTATGAATGTCAATGGACATGCCCCTGATCAGCTATGTTCAAGTTTGTTTATTCTTGTATTTGTTTAAAAAAAATATATAAAATGTATGTACTAAAAAAACAAAACAGATCCAATAAAGGAGACAAGCAGTAAGATCCTCATCTATCAATTCAAAACCTGAATTTATCATAATCTCAGTCCTCAATCCAACCCTGGAAATACTGCTGTGAAAGAGGACAGGACACTGAAACATGTTCTCAATACCTGTGTGCTAATGATATGGCAAATTCACACCTGTGATGTCCCCATGGGCATTGCTTTTATAATACTTGTTTGCAGAGGGAATTTGTCTTTTCCCAAAGCACCTGAGCATCTGAGATATAAAAAGACGATGATGTAATTGGGGCGAATTCTTTTGAATTAAGATTCTCCTTAACAGTCAATTATAATGATGGAAAGATAAAGAAAAATCATTTATACACAGAACATCAGTGACATAAGCTAGCCACACACGGGTAGATTCCCGTGCAATCGACCACCAATCAATCACAG
>CM070036.1:142499516-142512021 GCA_036250615.1 Ptychadena robeensis | reverse complement strand
AAAGGAGATCTAAAGGAAATCTGACAGAGAAATCTTAAGCCCCCCCATACACCTTTAGATACAATACAATTTCCTTTAGATCTACCAACAACTATGTAGTATAGTTGTCTCCCTGATAGAATACATTGTGATTGGAAGGTTAGAAAGGTCCTCATGGAAAGACCCGGACAGAAAAACTTCAAGACTTAACCCCATTCGAGAAAATATGTAATCAAGAAATAAATCAAAAAGGCCTGGTCTCAATGTTATATAAGATCCTAGTAGAAGACAAAGGGTGGAAACCTCCATATATGAATAAATGGGAGAGAGCGATAGGTGCAGAGATTACCATGGTGGGCGGAAATATGGGATAACGCGGCGAAAATGTCAATATGCATGACCCATAGGGAGAATTTATATAAGATCACGCTCCAATGGTACTATACCCCAGATAGATTGCATAGAATATACCCCCAGGCATCTGAAAATTGCTGGAGATGCTCAAGAGCGAGAGGAACTATAGCCCAAACTATAGTTTTAGTAGAACAAATGTTGATTGTACAGTAATTGTATGGTACGATTGTAAGGTGTATGGGGGGGCTTAAAGGTATATGGGGACGCTTAGTAAAATGTGTTATTTTCAATTTATTTAAAGTTGAATTCCAATCAGAATGAATAATTGAATGTATTTTAGGTCTAGTGGAACGTAAAAAGTAAAGATAGTCAGTAAAATGTTCAAATTTCTACATGAGCATGCAAATTGTGTGGAGACTGTAATTGAACGGATGCTGCGCTTGATTGGCTCAGTTTCAGTCTGATACACTTTGAATGAATTTGCAGTAATATATCAAAATTTCCGATTTCATTGAACATTTCTTAATAAATGTACTTCTTATTACCTTATCCTTTGCTCCTAAGGTGGTGACCACTGCTTTTCTTCTGTCCAGCACTCCAGCCTGTGCATCCTTATGTATAATGCAGGGCTATTGGTTCTGCACGGTAGGAGACGACTGGCTCATAGTGGCACTTGCAGAGGAGGTTGCAGAACATCAGTCCAATGGTAGAAGAAGCTTCGGAAAGGGTATAAGTCACTCATAGTCACCAACAAGAAGGGGTAAATGGCTTTGCCTGGGTGTTATGATTTAATTGGATTCATTCATTCATGAAATCATTGATGGCATAAAAAAATCACAAATATGCCACCATCTACAACAAGACTATACGTTTACAATAAAGCTTTTAAAAGCAATCACTGATACTTTTCATAACTTTTCCTAGGCGGCATAGGAGGAGACCGAGGACATTTTTCAGCATGCATATGACATCATCAACTTTTTGAATTGTGGGCCACATTGGCCTTTTAAATTTGATCAAGGGGCTGAACCAAGAGCATTGTAATGTCCAACCCCCCATACATGTGCCAATTCCAAGCATTGCTGGCATCACTTATGACTTACCTATGAAATGTCATAGGCGACGTGTGACAGGGACATTGTTATGTTTTTAAATTCCCTGCACTTAAATAAAATGCTCATTCATTGCAATGAGCAGGGATACTTCCTAGAGACTGCCTGTTGTCGCCTTGTGGATGTGCCCACAGTGTCATGATTACGCCGTTGCATCGTCACCAAGACATCGTTTGGACAGCTCTAGGCATTATGCACAGGCATTGCAGAAAACAAACAGAGGGGAACATCAAAATGGCGACATGGGGCCAGAAAAGAAAGCTAAACTAAATGGATCCTGACCCCAGGCCTTAGTTTGCCCACCCTGGTCTAGGCGAAGTCTACTGATGACATTTCAAGTCGAAGATAAATATTTAAGGCCTCCTCATACCATAAACTATGCTATAAAATGTTCTTTACAATGTTTTGTCATTGCCATGTCAAGCATGATAGGCAGGAGATTTTAAAGGTAGCCATACACGGGTCGATTTCCCACACGATTCCTGGCTGATCGATCACCGGGCGCGTGCACGCCGATCGATCGACGAGGAATCGAGTGCAGCCCACCTTGACCGATCGACCCCGCCCGATCGACTTGGCCCCCAAATCGGATCGGCCAGAGAACCAACCTGTTGGTCTTTTCTGATCGATTGAGCACACATCAAGGGGAGTTGACATTTGTGAAGTGATCGATCGGGAACAGAATCGTCCAGGAATTGGTGGCCTAAGGTGGTAGGCACAGACTTGATTGGGCGAGCGATCGACGCCTGTGGGTTCACCGGAATCGATCAGATGGGCGAGCGATCGCTCACGAGTCGACACATGTATGGCTAGCTTAAGACAACACAGACCCGAAGTCTTACCCTCCCAGCAACAATCTATGTAGTAGATAATCTGGATAATCACTCATATATAGAACAAAGAACCTTCCGGGGTTGTTATTGAAGGAGAAACCAGGATGCCATGTCCAGCTCATAATAACATGGTCTAGTGGGGTGCCATGTGCCATTATAAAAAAAACTGAAAACCATCTCCAGCCAAAAATGAATCAGAACTGAGTCCTATCCCACTTAAATCCATTCATCAATTTTCTTGCTTTGTGGAGCAGGGAATACTCACCTAAATTTCTCCTACAGGTCACTGGGCAGGTTCTTTTTTTATGGGCAGGGGATCCAGCGGTCTACTTTTTTACAGTACCTTGACCGGACCCCACATTAAACAGCCAATCAGAAGTGTCCTTGTGATACAAGTAATGAGGTCGTAGGTGCCAAATGTCATAGGGCCCAAGCATCCTGCACAAGAGGAGATAGACCAGGTTCTGGAGCATCACATTGCTGTAGCTATTGTTTAGTAGAGATGGTTGAATTTTTTGTCTAGCTGACTTTGTGACCTGATTGCAAAGTCAAAATCAAAATTTTGACTTTCAACATTTTTACTTGAATTTGAACTTCATTTATGCAAAAAACTAAGCCATACTTTTTTTGTAGAATACCCCCTACTAGAGATGGTCGAATTTTTCGACTAGCTAACTTTCTGAGCGGATTGCAAAGCCTCTGAATATGGTATCATCACCACAATTGTGAGATGTAGAGGAGGGTTGTGGGAACATTGAAAATTTTTTTTTACTCTAGCACATGTAGTTTTTGCATAAATTAAGTTAAAAGTCAAAATGGAAATTTCGACTTTCGAAATTTTTACTTGAATCTGATTTATGCAAAAATTATTTGTGTTAGAGCCATATTTTTTTGTAGTATATCCCCAACCCTTCTCTACATCTCCAGCAAGTTTGGTGATGATACCATGTTCAGGGGCTTTTATATAATAACACAAAATCGTCAGAATGGTCGACTAACAAAAAACCCCATCTCTATTGTTCAGTAGAAGGAGTTATTGTTTAGATTGTTTTTCTTAGACACGAAGGTATTGTGGTACCTTATGTGGCTGGAGTTAATTGCTAAGCACTCTAAGGTACCAATGAGAAAACAGGGATGAAACGCGTCAGTGGGAGGAGTTATGATTTAAATAGTTAGTGATTAATACTAGATTCTACAATGTGTGTGGGACGATATTTGATGTCTACTTGGAATTAGAAACTATAACTAATTTAGATCCTTTTCTTATTTTTCTGCTCTCAATGTCTGTTGGATAACCCTTTCTGCACATTGCAACTAGTGTTGATCACAAATATTCAAATTGCAAATAAAAAGAATTTGAGAATTTGTGAAGATCTAGAATATAGTGCTATATCTTTGTAATCTCCAATATTCGAGACTCTGGGAAAAGTACCATGAATTGCATTTGCAATATGAACAGTTACAAGTGCCTATTTTCGCATGGAATGGTAATAAAATGTGGTGATCACACTGCAGCTGCTATTTTACATTCTGCCACTAGATGTCGCCATGACAAAACACATTGCACAAGTGTCGGTAATCATGGTAATCATGACTGGAGATCACAAATTGTCAAATTTACTGCAAATATTAGGCATTACATTCACAAATATGAATATTGCCCACTGGTCATCACTAATTGCAACATACTATCTAATTTCATGATGATATAATGTCCTGTTCACTCCAATCTGTAGAGTCTGTTCATAATAGAAGAGAATAAAAGAGTTGATTTAAAGCACATTAGGACATTCTAGGTCAGCGGTTCCCAAACTTTCCTTGTAGAGCCCCCCTTTTCTATTTAGAAACATTATCGACCCCCACACAGGTTAGGAATGAGGGCCAGCGCCCCCCTAGAATACCTTTGATTTCTTGTTCCCCTGTTGGACTATGGTTCTATCCACCAGCTTTTGTGATCTTGAGAGTGGACCATACCACTGAGCACAGCAGGGGGAGCATGAATTTGATACTCCCCAGTGTCAGCTTGTATGTATTCCTGACATTACAGGACAGATCAGCAGTGTGTGCTGTGGAAGAGGATAGTATTAAATGTCTTCTTTGCAGACGTTACTTTATTTTACACATTTATTTTAGGAACCATGCTCCTTTAACAGCTCTGAACTAGCACATGGAATACAGGTTACTGTACGCGGAAAGAAGAACTAGTTCTTCTCACTCCATTAAAGGTTGCTTGGATCAGCAATGTGACATAAGGAGTTAATGCGCTCATACATCTTAAGGATGACAAGTGACACAGGCACTTTTCCCCGACACAAAAGTGGATTTCTCAAAACTGTCATCCCAACCAGAATCCATTGTTCCACAGCTGTCAGGATACAATCCCTGATGCTTTGAAAAAGCCTATATGAACAAAAATCTATGGGGAAGCCATTCAAGTCATCAGGAAGTAGCCAAAAGAAGGTAAAAAGCACCGCAAGAGCACTAAGAGTGTCTCTATTTATATATAGTCAGGGGTGCACATAAGTAGTACTCTGGTACTCAAAAGGGGCCAAAACCTAGCTCTGCGTCCCTGCATTAGTGTTACACAGCTCATATGCGTACAAACAACTTGGAGGCGCTCCGCGTCTGGGCGGCCACAGCTAAATGTTACATGTATACAATGTATGTCACTGGGATAACTGCAGGGAAATTTGAAGACCCTACATATGGGGTGAGTACCAAACACCATCTCCTGGTACTCATCTGAGGAGCTCACTAAAAGTGTGATGCGCACCCCTGTATATAAAATGCAACTATAAGCTAAAACTCGATAAGGGCTGTACAATGAATCATATGGGCCCTCCATGTTTTTTTTTACCAATGTGTTATTATTTCGTTGTGTGGCGCTAAATTGTTGGCAGAGGGCCAACAAGAAGATGGTCACATTACCCACCTGGCGGTCACAGTCAACATGATTAACATGACAAAAGCGGTACGAAAAATTTAACCACCCTGGTGGTTTACTGAAATCCACAGTTATGTACCGAATGAGGTTCATGGAGTATTAACTGTTGTGTTATGCCCGAACCCAGTAAGTGCACAGTTTGTTCTTAAAACACCAATGCTGAAGGAGCAAGGCGGCGCCCTGGACCTCCCTGTTAATGGTGACAATGTTGCTTTTTCTGGCCACATGTGTGTAGAGGAGGGGGGAAGGGAATCTATGGCGCCAGTAAAAAGGGAGTGAAACACTGTAACGGCAGAGAGGTTAACGGGCAAAAACATATGGTGGTATTTTAAAAAATTAATTTCACCATCTCAGCAAAAATTACTAAAACATCCACAAGATGGCGCTGCTGGCTAAATTTCTCCAGCCCAAGTCCAAGGGATAACAGATTTCAGTTTATTTCACCCCGAGCTGGACTCGGGAATACCATTCAGAAGGTTAAAGCTAGCCATACACGTGTCGGATTCCATGGCCAATTGATCCCTCACCCGATCGATTCCGGCGATCTCAGCGGGAATCGGAGCTCCGATCAATCAGCCAATTAAGGGTATCCGATCGCTGCATACCACCTTGTCCCACGGATTCCTGGACGATTCCGTGTCCGATCGCTTACTTCCCAAATGGCAACTCCCCCTGATGTGTGCAGAATCGGATCAGAAAGACCAACATGTTGGTTCTCCGTCGGATCCGATTCTGAGCCCCCGATCAATCGGACGCGAACGATCGGACAAGGTGGGCTGCACGCGATTCCGGCACGATCGTTTCGCGTGCACGCGCCCGGAATCGATCGTGCCGGAATCCGGTGGGAATCCGACCCGTGTATGGGGGCCTTAAGAGAGGGCAGTTGCATCACAGTTAGCACCAGGTGATATTATTTTATTCTCAGAGACCCAACTTTCCAACCACATACTTCTTTTTTTTTGGTTTTCTTGGGACTTGCTAAGGGACTTGCAAGCTAGAAAGAGGGCTCCAATCTTTCTCAAGAACCACAGCTGCAACATCACTGGGACAGCAATGTTTGACTGTCCCCCTTGTGAATTGTATAGTCCTGAATCCCAAGATTTCTGCTAATTTTGCAGCAATTCCCCAGGATTCCTTCAGTGAGTATATGGCTGAGCAAAGTTATATTTTACATTCCAGGACACACACACTCACACGATATAAGGAACAGTTTAGTGGTTATCTGACAGCATTTATCCAGGATAGCATGTTTTCCTAAAGCCCCCCATACACCTTTAGATTCCTCCATACAATTTCCATCAGATCTACCAACAACTATGTAGTATAGTGACCTCCCTGATACATAGTGATTGGAAGGTGCAGAAAGGTCCTCATATTACATGGTTTTGGTAGAAGAAAAGTTGATTGTACAGAAATTGCATGGTAATTGTATGTGGTGTATGGGGGGCTTTAGTAGTGTAGGCTGAAATCTGACACAACTGAGTGACCCGACCTCAGGTGCCCCTTCTTTTTGATCTCTTTTGTGGCTCTGTAGGAAGTTTTTACCTTGAACAAGACTTGTCCAAGTGTAAAAAGGTTTTCCTTTTTAGAGAAGTTCAGGGGATGCTTATGGCTGTATCCTGCATTACATAATCAAATAGCCACTAAAGCCTCATGCCTCTCAATCAGATATCTACTGTTCCCAAAGAAGCTTGGGCTAGACAGCAGGTCAACAAGGGGCTTCAAACTGAACCGCCAATAACTGAAGAAAAGCAGCCCTGACAGCATGATGGGGCCACCATCATGCTTAACTGTTTGTATGGTGTTCTTTTGGTGATGATGGTGATGGACCACGCCACCCCGCGGCCAACTTCGCCTGTGGGGCAAGCCCTAAAAGATTTCAGTTTGTTTTTCATTTGAGTGGTACAGTTTATAGGTCACAATAAGGTGGAAAACGTTCTGAAATGTTTTATCTTTGTCTCCTTTTCGTACAGCACAAAAACCTGACATTTTATACTTTTTATGTCCACTGTATGACTGATGGGATCTGCCCAGGGTCTCCTGTAAGAACCAGGACTCTGTGCCTCTCCAGTGTCTCCCAATGGCAATGGGCCTCCTGCATCAGTTCTGAGGGACTACAGGAACCAGCTACACCATGTGAGTGCACTTCCCTGAAGGACTAGGGGTTGAAATTGGATACTACTTTTCATGAATTTTTAAAAATTACACGTGAATTCTCGAAACTGTTCCAATTTTCAATTTCAACATATCAAATTTCAAAATAACAGTTTTCATGCAATGGTGTTAATTGTGAATATTCTAATCGGAGATTTTTATTGCAAATAATATTTTGCAACTAATATTTGCATAAAAACACTACAACATATTAAATTATATTTCGATTTTAGTAAAAATTTTAGATCAACTCAGTTGCCCACCACTGCATTAGGGTCTCTGTGTCCTTTCAGAGCGGGGACACCGCCAGTGACAACCTATAGGCTTTTATAACTCGCTGCACTGATTTGCTTCTAAATCAATTCTCCGGGGACCCTAATCACAGCACAACGTTCGGGCGGTTCTGGCCAATCTGCAGAGACTGAGAAAAACAAGCTATTAGTGAGGTCTACAGGGATTGTGTAATTATTAGTCAGGACTTGCCAGGTGATGGAGCTCAGGAAAGTTCCTCCTCCAACTGTTCTAGAATATTTAAAGCTGCAGCTCAACAAATCCCAGAAGATATACCGGTTTCTTCTCTGTGACATCATTGTCATACTAAAGGTGGTATCGCTCCATGACTGGTGGACATTTCACATTTAACAAATTCCATTAAAATGTAAAAGGACATTGGCAGGATCAACAGATATTTTAAAGACTTTTCAGGGGGAAACAGCAAGTGTAGATGCATTTATAATTGAGTGTGGCAACAAATCATTGTTTTTAATGGGAGGTCCCCATACACTTAACAATCTTACCATACAATTTCTGTATAATCCACTTTTGGTTTACCAAAACCATGTAATATAAGGACCTTTCTAACCCTTCCAATAACTATGTACTCTATCAGGCGGGACCCGGCACTTCATAGCAGTAATATACCTTACAATCACTATGTATTCTATCAGAGAGGACCCGACACTACATAGCAGTAATATATACCTTCCAATCACTATGTATTCTATTAGGGAGGACCCAGCACTACATAGCTGTAATATAACTTCCAATCACTATGTATTCTATCAGGGAGGACCGGGCACTACATAGCAGTGATATATACCTTCCAATCACTATGTGTTCTATCAGGGAGGACCCGGCACTACATAGCAGTGATATATACCTTCCAATCACTATGTATTCTATCAGGGAGGGCCCGGCACTACATAGCAGTGATATATACCTTCCAATCACTATGTATTCTATCAGGGAGGACCTGGCACTACATAGCAGTATTATACCTTCCAATCAATCCAATCATCTGGTCTTGTAAAATTAGCTTGTAAGATTCGATAAATAGAACCTCAAGCCCCCCATAGACAGGCCGATTCCCAGCCATAGTTGCAGCCGACCAACCGGGGTGCTCGCTCCCGCCGAGCATACAAAGGTTGGTCGGCCGCAACTATGAGGGAGCCCACCTTGAGGATCTGACAAAAAAGGCCGGCAGGTCGGATCGCACACGGATCCGTCCTGCTGGTTCTTTTTCTGCACGATCCTGCTGCAGGCTGTTAACTCGGAGGGGGAGTCTCCTCCCCCTCTGAGTTAGTTTGCTCCAGTCTGACAGGAATCGCGTGTGTTAGTGGAACACACGGGATTCCTGTCCTCTCTGTAGCGGACTGCTCACAGCGTGGTGACGTCAGGAGTCTGCTAAAAGTCGGCCATAGATGGGGACGTCTATGGCCGGCTTAAGGGGAACAATACATGACATGACATATTGCGCATTGTTATCATTTACCTAACAAAGACTTAAGCTAGGCATACACAGTTCGATTTTAGCGTTCGATCGACCTAAAACGTTCACATCGATCAAATGTAAATCGTACACTGCACACATAGTTCAATCAGCGAAAATTGTTTGATACAGATCAAAACATTGATCGAAAAAAGATTGGACATGTTGGAAAATTGAACTAAAATCGCAGCATTGTGTGTGTTGGTCGGGTCTGTTGTATTTGATGACACACTTATATAGGACTCTTTCCTGTGTTTTGTGATTGAAACTAAAATCGGCCATTTTGGTCGTATTACCATCCAACCTTCCATGTGGCACTAATTTAGATTCAATTACGATCGGTGTCGGATGAAAAGATTACGATCTAGAAGCAAATCAAAGATCAATTGTGCTAAAACCGAACCGTATGTGCCTAGCTTTAAGGCTGCCATACATGGGTCGATGCCTGTGAGATAGACGAGCCCGATATCGAAGGAGCTGGAGGCACAGCAGTGCTTAGTGCTCCAGCTCAGCCGATGCAAAGCAATGGACATTGACCGTGATCTATGGTAATGTCCGATAACCCTGTCTTCGAGTGGGATTGATCCCTCTTGAAGCCAGGGATGGCCGCATTAGATATGCACCAGATAGATGGCGAACGGCCCTCGAATCGGCCATCAATCTAGTGCATATCTTTGCATGTGTGGGCACCTTATGCTAAAATGCTTATGAAGTGTGTGAATAATTAAGTACACCGTTACAGATTGCATAGCAAATAAGAGGCTAGTAGCTCTTCAAATCAAGTGCACTTGATTAACTGAAAAGCAAATGTTATCACTCCTATAGTGGGCCACAATTCCCCTCACAATGATAAGATGCATAAGGTCATGCAGAAAACAATTACTTGTTATAGCTGCCAACACTATTTAAATGTGGGGTGTACTTAGTTTTACACACATAGGTTTTGCTTTTTAATAATTTATTTGAATTAAATAACAGTGGGATTTGAAATCCTACCCAATGAGAGCTTAGAGTGTGAAGGACCAATTGATGTTTTTTATGTTGTTAAAACCACAGATTTGGATGAGGGGGTACTTTCTCTTCCCCACTAATGTTTCTTAACTGCTGTGTCAGGGCAGTTTCTCCGCCTATGCTGAATATACGTATGCATAGGGCCCCAGGGACCCCAGCTGGTTGTGTCGGCTTGTGTGTGTTGGTGAGAGGTGCGGGTGGTGGCTCTCTAATAGCCCCCCCCCCCCCCCCCCCCCCCCCCGGTTGACAGCTTAGCCACTAGCACCAACCCTCCCTTGGGTGGTGTGGGGGGTAGTTCTCTAATAGCAAATTTACCCCCCCTGAACAGGAGGCCCTAGACAAAAACTTGCATAGGACCCCCACAGGCTAGAAATGGTCCTGTAAGTGCACAGTACTTTCTTCCATTAACTCCCTTGACGCCCCCATCTCAACCAGTGCTGTCCTGTCAGTACTGCACTGGACAAGATGGGGCCACCTGGCGGAGATCGGAGCCCTCACCGTTCTGTGCTGTCCTGGTGGCTCTGATCTTCTGAACTGGCTTCTGCACGGAAGCCGATCAACCCCCCCCCCCCTCCCCCTCCCTGAGTCACATCGGGGAGGCGGCGGGAGATTCAAAAGTAAAATTACAGTAATGTGATTCTATGAAGAAAACTGTTTTCAGTGGGATTTCCCAGATGTGCCCTTTGAAGTTAACCCTCTCTCCCCTGGTGTGGGTGCCAAAGGGAATTGTGGGTGCTAAAGGGAATTGTACTGGATATAGTGATAACTATAGTGATAACTAAAGTAAAAAAAAAAACACATTTCCAATTGAATAAAAAATTGATTATAAACAAAATATAAATATAAATACATACTGCTTTGAAATCTATCATACAAAAGAAGTATTTAAGATATTTTATCATTCAGATAAAACTGTTTCTTAATTTTTTTTATGTAATTTTTTTTACATAATTGTGTATTTCAAACATTATTATATTCAGGATGTCTACTAGACCCTTGGACAGAAATATTTTGTGAAGTGACAGGCCTACAACATAAATTTTGCTATAGAAATCTGGACCTCACGCTAGGGAGGTTTATAAAAATTGTAACAGTAATGAGAGTCCAGATGCAATGTCCCTGGCAGTCCAGCTTTCCTAGGTCCTGATCTACATTCACTATGCAGAGCCATTGTGGTCATTTCCTGAGTGTAAATTATTTATGGAACAGCCCGTCTGCAAAAGCACAGTATAAGCATCACAGGGACACTAGGAAACCATAAAATAGAATCTGACAAATGTTGTTTTTACAGACATTACACTGACACATCACATTTGGTGTAATAGGAGCCGGAGAGCAGAAATATTTTAATATGAATAAATTATATTAAAATAAAAATTGACCGCATGCGTCTAATTCAATCATTTTAACTGGGAACAAACTGTTTGGTTTATGAATCCAGTGTTCATGAATGAGTTTTCAGCGATTCATTTGATACGTCGGATAGGACAGCTAAGTCTGGAATATATTAAACATATCAGAGCTCCGATTTTCGGTAACTGTAGCTGTACCATATACTGTATACTAAAGGCATTATCCAAGTCAATGTGTCAGGGCAATGGGCAACCTTTAAAGATGATTGAAAGCTGGTCATACACCTTTAGATTTCTCTGTCAGATTTCCTTTAGATCTCCTTTTGTTTTACCAAAACCATGTAATACGAGGGACTTTCTGTGAATAGACGGTACGATTTACCATCTATTCCTTATCCGATTCTCTGCACTAGGAGCGACGTGATGACGTCATCACGCCCGCTAGTGCCGAGAATCGGACGGCACTCTTTATGTGCAGCTCATTACAGCCGTCCCCAGCCAAACTAATATGATCGGGTTAAAATTTACCATCCTGTCAGATAACTTTGCGATCCAACAGGACGGCTGATTTTAGCCCAATCCTCGTTGGTTGCTGCATCCAATTCCTGCATGACCCGAACCTTAAGGGATGCGGGAACACGCACGGCATTGGATAGGGGATCGGATCGTGCAGCAATTGGTACGTGGATGCCCAGCTAAACCCATACCCATATAAGTCTACCTGTGTTCAATCTCAGAGGACCCTATACCACATAGTTGTTGGTAGATGTAAAGGATATCTGACAGAGAGATCTAAAGGTGTATGGCCAGCCTAACTCCTATATCAATAAATGCCATATTTTTTCTGCATTATGTCTTCCTGTTTGAGTGTTGCCCCAAACATTCTGTCAAAAATCTGGCCTTGGGGCTTATTGCAGCCCATGTTCAAGTTTCTACTATTGTGCAGCCCCAGTTATAACATGACAATGATATGGAGATGTTTCTTTGTCCACCGCCCC
>CM070036.1:142458440-142471599 GCA_036250615.1 Ptychadena robeensis | reverse complement strand
GTCCCCTGGATGGAACTATTAGGAAATGAGACAGTGAACCTCATGAATAGCAAGAAAAAACCCTCAAATAAATGTTCGGAGTGCTCACCACACTGTGCTCTGGAATGGCACCAGCTTAAATAACAAATTAACTTTTTAGTTGTTTGCAATTTGGCTTTATGAAATGTCCATTTATGATATGATTGTCTTATATCTGTTTTGTAGAATGGGGAAGAAAATAAAGAAAGAAGTTGAACCACCACCCAAGGATGTGGTAAGATGGTCTTCTGATTCATAGAAACGTAATGTACCATCATTTTAAAATATTGAATTTAGTTTAGTGTGTAATGAGCTAAAAATTCTGCTCAGAAATAACAAGTAGGTGTGGGCTAGGATCGAACAACTAGTAGGTGTCAGTAAGTGATAAATGTCCTAATGACTTGGGGAGCACATCACAGATGGACTTCCTTGTGGAGTTTTGTCTTCTTATGTTGCGAAGAAAACTCCAGGAAAGAGAGGTTGCTCAGAGCTTTGACAGGTCAGGCCAGCCGTCCTCCCAACTTTTTTCCATGATTGTTATGGACAATGCTTCACTTTCTGAGTCTGTAAGAAAATAGAAAGTAAAACACAAATATATAGCGCAGTGCTGGAAAGAAGCCACACAGCTTGTTTATAATTGGAGCCTGAAGAGTACTTATATCATCTTGTAAATGCCTCCTGTTAAGTTCCAGCTGCGATATAAAGTATAAGCGTTGACATGAGAAAGGTTGTGCACCTCCCCTTAGCTTCTCCTCTTCTCTCCTTGCAGTTTGATCCATTAGCCATTGAAAGTAAGAAGGCTGAAACGGCAGTGTTGATGCTGCAGTCTCCAGAAGAAGAGATTCTCACAAAGGCCTGCGATGCTTTGTATAAGTTTGCCACTAAAGGTTAGTTTCATCTGAGATAACATCAAGAAATCTTAAGTGTTTGAAATGTTATGATGGATTTAATGGGCGAGGACAGGATGAGTGCATCACTATGAATATGATACTACTACACCATAACAGGTATTTCATTGTGACATACGTATATGTACTTGGCCTTGACACCTCTGAAAACATTTTGCTAGGAAGTCCTGTGTATAGCAGCATGGCTGACACAATATCTTTTAAAGTAAAAAATCTCCTTATAAACACCACAAGAGGATGACTGATGGGAGACCAGGGACAACCCCATCCTTTAGGGCTGGGTCATGGGCAGGAATGAGTTGTGTCCTGAATAAAGCATCCATGATAGCCATAATTAATTGCAAGGGCATAGTTAGCCCACCCCTCAATAAAATTAGACCACCTACCTAAGATGTCCAGATACAAAGATATGGCAATTGTCAAGCACCTTTTCAACACATTCTGGTACAGGAAGGACTTGTTAAGTGGGGGGGGGGGGGGGGGGGGGGGGGGGGGGGGGGGGGGGGGGGGGCGCTAGCAGAAAATCCCCCCTGCTTCCTGATCGGTGCAGCCCGGACTTCAGCGCATCATACACATTCGCAGTCCGGGCTGTGCAGAGGCAGAGGCGCACCTGCTGTACCTATCAGGCAGCACGCCGGGGCCCCTACGTGCTGACTGTTGGGCCCCCCTAGCTTCCCGGGCCGGGAGTCCCCTCTGTCCCCACCCTGACGGCGGCCCTGGTTGTGAACCATACTGATGTCATCTCCTGCTTAACCAAAAGGTGGAGGTTCTGATGCCCAAGTGTGGAGATTCTGCTTGTCAAGAACATGATAGATCAGTGATGGCGAACCTTTTAGAGGCCCCAGAGTACCCAAACTGAAACCTTAACCCACTTATTTATCTCAAAGTGTCAGGCAATATAACCTTCATTACACACACAACTCATATAAACACATGAAACATGTACACACACAGCACCACTTTATGGGGCACTGTGTGCTATCAGAAGATAGGGCAAGAAACCTGACAGCATTGAGAGCCAATACGCTGCAGTTCTTTCCTCTGTGCTGGCTCACAGCTCACATGCCCACAGAGAGGGCTCCGAGTGCCACCTCTGGCACACGTGCCATAGTTCACCATCACTTTGATAGATTGTCAAGAACATGATAGATATTAGCCATGCTAATAATAACAACACTGTGCCACTTTGAAATAAAGCAATAGCAGCAATAACTTCTAATCTATATCTAACAATAACCACACTTCTCATTTTTGTTCCCCACCGCCGGGCTTGTGCCAGGACAGTGAGCAGCAAGTACATTCATTTAGAAGAAAAAGCAATCTATCTTACAGTTTTAATGCAAAAGCAAGCAGACGAGCTCAGCCTACAAAAGGTGACAACCCTGCCCTGAATTCAGGAGCAATGCAGCAGTGTTGTCTTTTTACAGAAAGCTGCATGTATTGGAGTTCACTAGCAGCGTTATATAATATTTGTCAGGCTTTAGGGAATACTCATAGAGATTGTCCCTAGATAGATGAGGGACAGACTGCAGCGTGATGACATCATCACACTGCAGCCGGCCCCTCAGAGGATCCCCAACCTTTGCGTGCTGGACAGTACTTTGGATGGGGACTGTCGTGGATACCTAAAAACTGCAAGCATAGATCCATTTACACTCATTTATCAGCTATGTAGGTGCCAAAACAATATCCACAATCCATAAAAATGCCATTATTGCCAAATTGAGAATAGTTACAATGATGGCAGAAAAGCTATTACATCTATATCAAATCTATAAGGCGTATTAATAAACATAATAGCAACAGCGTTGCTTCGTACCTCATTTCCCACTTCAGCATTATATAGGTCAAACACCTTTTATTGATCTGGTAACAAGCTGTACTTTCCATTCGATAACACTAAATTATTAAATCCTGTCCCTCCAGGAGATGAAAATAAGGTAACACTTCTAGGACTCGGTGCAGTGGAGTCGTTATCTAAGCTCATCTCTCATGAAGACAAGACAGTTCGCAGAAACGCCGTCATGGTGTGCGGAATCATGGCAGCACACAGTAAGTTATCATTAAAAGAGAAATCTGAGATAAACTGAAATCTAATGTTTGTTTAGCAGCCCTGTGTTAATAATGTGTTGGGATCCCCTTACCGGGCCCCCAAAAATATAGATTCTTACTACTAAGGATAAAAAAGGAGGCTACCCATACCCACTGGACATTTCATCCATATAATTTGG
This sequence comes from Ptychadena robeensis, assembly GCA_036250615.1. NCBI lineage: Eukaryota > Metazoa > Chordata > Amphibia > Anura > Ptychadenidae > Ptychadena > Ptychadena robeensis. The sequence continues at coordinate 142,468,442 of CM070036.1, read as the reverse complement.
TCCATTATGGAGCATCAGACTCAGTGACTTTAAGGGCACCCAATTTCTCATATTATCTGGGTCTACATTATGAGAAATTGGGTGCCCTTTTCCCTGAGTCCGATGCTCCATATTGGACTCAATTATATCTTCTGTATTTGGTTCCTACTACTGAGGGTTTAAAAACCTGGTTAACCGGAGCCTAATGCCAAGCATTTGATCCCAGGGGCGGCATGAAAATAATATTCAATATCTTTCATACTATTGGGTCATTGGGTCTCTGTCCTTCTCTGTTCATCCTTCTCTCAAGAATCTTCAGCCTTGATACTGATAAGTACAGGACTGACTCTTAAGCTGGCCATACTCCTTTAGATCTTTCTGTCAGATATCCTTTAGGTCTACCAACAACTATGTAGTGCCGGGTCCTTTGCGATTGAACACAGGTAGACTTGATGGTTTAGAAAGTCCCTCATATTACATGGTTTTGGTAAACCTGTGGCACAACAGCAGGCAGTTCTTAAGGGCACCCATGGGGGACCTCTGATGCTCCACCCAGCTCAAGCCGTCTCCTGGGCTCTCTCAAAGGGAGAAATCCACCCCAATTTTCCCTTGCTTGGAAGTGCCTGTGACCGAATGGAAATCTACACTTTACAATAGTCCAGACACGGGTTGTTCTGCTCTAGAGCCACCCATAATCTCCTTCTGGCAGAATCCCGATCATGGGGAGATGGGAGACAGGCTCCTGCATTGCCTTCCTCTTCTCTACCCAGATCAACGAGCCCTGCATTTCTGGCCGATAGGGCTTTTATGGACTTTACACCTCTAGTGTCAAACTGCAGCCTCTGAGCCAGACTCTTCTCCTTCATTGATGGGTGCCCCTTCTCCTGCAGTGACCTGAGAGGGGTTCCCACTACACTTGTGAGTATCCATGACAATAACAACTGAAATCCAATTAATAAAGCTAGGAATACACGGCTCAATATTTGAGTCATTCGAGATTCCCAGCAGCAGCGCAATGACGTCATGCCTAACACTGAAGGAGCTGGAGGCGGGTTTATCGGCACCTTAACTCTCCCTCCTAAGTCACGGATGTCACTTCCTGCATTTGAAATGCGGAAGTTGCACTCCACTTCAGCACTTCCGCATACCAATACTAGAAGTGACATCTGTGATGTCACTTCCTGTAACTCTTCCCTTTTTAAAATAGGTAAAGTTTGACAGGTATGCACGAATATCCTCACTAACATCCAACCATTGTTGTCTAATTTCCAACTTTGACTCTCTTTTCAACCCTACCCCTCCTACTACTAACACCTTCTCCTATTAACTGCTAAACTTCAATCTGGTTTTTGACCTTCTTGTTCCTTACAAACTTTTCTCACTAAGGTTACCGATGATTTTCTCAAAGCCAAGGCAACGTTTCCCTGCTTCTTCTCCTGGATCTCTCCTCTGACTTTGACTCCTGATTCTGATTTTATTCTCCAGGCCCTTCACACTATTGGTATTTGTGACACATTCTTGGTTCTGCTCCTACTTGACCGATCCCTCTTTCCAAAACTCTTTCAACGGTTACTCTTGCTCTCCCACTTCTTCTGTCTGCATTCTCCAAAGCTCAGTGTGTGGCCAAGTCATGCTCTCTATTTATACCTTCTCTCTTGGTAAACCTGTCTTGTACTTAAACACCATTTATAGGCTCTGCAGTGATCAGATGTACCTCTATATGGTCCATGTAAAGTCTTTATAACCCTTGTCACCATCGCATCCTGGTATCCCCTCTATGATCAACTACTAGTCCCAGCATTCCCTACACAGACAGACACATGATACACTTTATGGACAGGTCGATGGTGCATGGAGGAGATGGTCCGTTTTACATATGGCCAGTATGGGTGAATGACTCTCCCCCAACGATGTCACCCTGAGCAACCGCCTATATTGCCCATATGTAAAACCGCCACTGGTATTAAGTATCTAATAGCATTTTTGTGAAGATGGTCAATGAGATATGTGCAGAGGGGTTGTAGTTGAGCCCCACAATATATAGGCAGTAGGCTTGGTAACAAATCCATAGACTCCTTAACTGCGACCATTCTGTGTTCACCCATCTCTGTTAAAGACAGGTGGTTTTGTTTCCCCAAAAGTAAAGATGGGTGGGCATATAAAACCGCTGACAAAGCAAAATTGATTTACAGCATTAGGTAGATTTGCTCTTTACCTAAAGGAAATGGACCATATCCATGCTGGCTCTTCCAAAGCCACCGACATGTCAGTAAGATTTAGAAAACTATTCCAGATTGCATTATTGGAAATTGTGGAAGGTGTTCAGTAGAGTTTACCTCTGTGAAACCAGCCAGAAAAATAATCAATGGCACGTCGATGGAATAACGGGAGCCGAGTATTCTACTAAGACCTTTTACAACTCTCCAGTTCTTCAAAGAGGCCGAGGACGTTTGTAGTTTAACTCAATTAAGTCCGTAGCCGGCATAATTACACAAGGAAAGCGGTGACCCAGCTTTCATATTGAATGAAGCTTCAGAAAACGTGCACATTTAAAGCTAATCTGTGTTAGCTTTAACATTAAATAGATGTTTTAATGTGATCAGCTCAATGTAAATTTTCTTATAACTGTGCGTCAGTAAAAAAGAAGAGTGTTTATATAGTAAATGTTTATGCTAATCTGCCAACTTGCCTTAGTGCATAGAAGGGTTGCACAGTGGCGGAACCCTTCCCAATAAAAGCAATTTTAAGCCATTTTACTTAACTTGTTAATTAATCTAAAACAGTAGTGTCAACAGTGGCAGTTTTAGGCATGGCAACTTGGGTGGTTGCCCAGGGCAGCATCATGTTGGGGGGGGGGGAACATGTGGGCATCAGAAATGTTTTTCCAAAGCCCAGAAGCCTTCTCCCTCTCCGTGCGCTTGCCTGGGGGGGAGTAGAGGAGACTCACCCCCCCCCCCCATCCCTGGGAGTGGAAATGTTTTCCGGGGGGAGGCGAGGATGTGGGGAGGCGGGGATCTGCATAAGGGGTTATATGGACCTCACAAGCAACTCCATCCCTTACGCCCCCCCCCCTCCCTCCTCCTGCGAGTGAGGGGAGATGAAACTCAGAGATCCAGAGTTTCACCTCACACCCATGGGGGGTGGCGTGAGCTGAGACTCAGCCCTTTGTACTCTGCGACCACCCCGACAGGTAATTGGGACTCGAGTATAAGCCAAGGGGGGCTTTTTCAGCGCATTTTGTGGGCTAAAAAACTCAGCTTATACTCGAGTATATATACGGTATTTATGTTACTTCCTCTAATTACAATCTTCAGCATTCCAAACCAAACCAATAAGGAAAGATAGACATAATAACTGTTTATTACTGGCAAATGTTATAGGCTTTATAACTTCATATGTCGGCATACATACAAATCCTTCACTTTTCTCTTAGTCGTGTGCCTTGGGATATTTACTAACAAGTAGAGAAGTCCCCCTGGTATACATCTGATATCACCCTGTAGCACGTTAGAGACACTTCCATAATTGTAGCCATTAAACCAATGTTTCTATATTGGAGAGTTAGCTAATCATGATTTCCACCAGTAATGAGATTCTCTAATATTTTGAATTGTATTGAAGTCATTAATGTTCCTCAAATCTCTCTCCCCCCCCCCTAGTATTTTAGGAAATACTTAAGCACTTTTTGATTTTACTTATTATTATTGCTGAATGTCAGTCCTTTTCTCTCTGTGGTTGCTTTTGGCATTGCTCTGACTACAGCTTCTCCGAATACACAGAGTTGTCACACCATCACGCCTCTATGCAAGTCAATGGGACTGCTGTTTGCATTTTAAACCAGTGTATCTGGCACCCCCAGTGGCCCTACGTATTACTGCAGCTATTAACCCCTGGAAGACTTGAATAAACATGGCGGCTTCCACAGATGAGAGCAGAGAATATGAAACTTTGAATCATTGTGACAGCTGTAAGATATTTTTCAGCTTCACAAATACCTTACATGTGTACTAGGGCACTCTGTTTAACCTCCTGAGCATTGGCAACATGGCAAGTTTTTTAAACTCTCCAAGCATTCTGCCCTTAAGGGCGATCGCAGTACATTGTACTCTGCTCACCCCACCCCTGTCCACGTCACCGGGATTATCAATGATGCCGATGAAGTGGGCTGGGAGACCGATATAGAGAATCACCACAGCTTTCGGGGGATGTGAAGTGCTAGTTTGATAAACAAACTCCGGAAAAACTGGGTTCGCCCTGACTGCTACAAAAGTAAAAAAAAAAACATGTAATCCGCCACAATTCTTCAACCTTCTCTCCTCCACTTGGGCATGGAAGAGCTGGAAAAAAATGGTGCCACCTCCTTTAATGGAGATCAATGGTGCCATCCCCGATGACACAGAAGAGACGGACAGACCTGTTAAAGATCGGTAGGTCCACTGATACTCACTATCACCACCGGCTCGCCAGGGATTGGTGAGTATCCCTGTGTGTAGCTCGGAATGAGTTTGCGGGGTCAGCTGAAGGTTAATAAAAAGCTGCAGAGGTTTATAAAAAACTAGTCATTAGAGATAGTCAATGAGATGCTTATTTCCTCATTAGCATGCAAATACATGCAAATGTATGCAATCCAGCACAGGAGCTGTTGTATTTTATTGGCTTACTTTCAGTCTGAATAAGATTTGCTGGCATTTGCCTGCTAATGTTGAAATATCGGCATCTCATTGACCATCTCTAGTGATTGCCAGAGAAATGTCAGGTGGATAACACCCTAACTAACCTGATCACGGTGTGTTATTTTAATGAAAGCCTCAGGATGATATTTTAGTGATCATGTTTAGATCAACTAAAAAGAAAATTAACCCAAAGTCCATAGATTTCGCTTGAAGCGTAATTCTCTTCTCTGAGACTCCGGTTTATTTATTCATCACATTGGTCGAGGGAAGGGAAATGTCACATATGAGGGATGTTCTGTAAAGGAGACTGTGAGCCGGAGTGTCGGCCAAATGTCATCCCAGCTGTTTCTATGGAGAGAAGCCGCTATGGCAGATGAAACTCATCGGAAAACGTTTCTTTTCTTTACAGAGCTGATCATGGTAATGGAGCTTCGTTGTCAGTGGTGATAGTGCTACAGAAACATACATATAGATCCTTTCTAAACTCCATTGAGCTCTTGAGCTAACACTTCCTCTACTGCATTAAATATCATGCAGTGTTTTAAGCCCTGCCTGAGTTTTACCACTCAGGACTACAGAACACCTCTATCTTATGTTATTTCACTCTTCTGGGAGTGAAATGGTGTTACCCAGTGCAGATTGCACTCCCTAGTGACGCAACCGACGGTGTATGTTCTGTTCATGGCTGATTCACTAATAAACCTATTTTTGGAATAGCAGTGTGATTTACCATACATACTGTTGTGTATTTACACAGCAGTCTCAGAACTCTGTGTCTTTAGCTCCTCTGATAAGGATAGTGTTGGCGCTAGAAGAAGTAGAGTTTGTTACAAACTTTTTCCTATATTTTCATGTTCTTTTCCCAGATGATGTCCGGAAACTGATGCGGAAGCTGGATATCATACCTTCTCTAATTGCTCGCCTTGTTCCAGAAGGTAACTCTGTCGCTGCAAAATATTTTGTTGACAATCCCAGCCATCTGCTCTGAATGCTCCAGTGTAACCAAAATCTGCTTCTACCAATTACATTAACAGGTGTTGTGGCCTCTACAAAACTATTCAATGATCTATAGCACATAACACATAAGGCAGCCATAGACGAGTCGAATTCTTTGTGATCGTCTATTGATTCGTAGTGATGATCGCGAATATTCTGATTCCGAATATTAATCGCGAATATCGTCAATTCGGAAATTCGCGAAGATGGTGAATATATTGCCGAATATTCGCAATTCCGGATATTCGGTATTTTTTATTCATTACACTTCCCTCTCAATGTGAGTGGACGAATGGGAAGGCTGCAACAAGAGCTTAGCAACACCATCAACAGATTTTTAAAGGAATATTGGGGTGATGCGAATATTGAGAAAATCGTCACTTTTAAAATTCGCATAAAAATTCGCACCATGTTAAACATATATTGCGCGCGCGAAATTCGCAATAAACTGCCGATATTCGCAATAACAAAAAAACCCCCGAATATTGCCGAATGCGAATATTTTCCGAATGTTTTCCATAAAATTCGCGGCATGCCGCGAATACGAATGTTGCCTATGCCGCTCATCACTATTGATTCGTTTTATTGTGCGAATAATAATATAATATATCAAATAATAGATGATTGATCGCATAGCGCACACCTTGATAGATAGATTTAGACTTAAGGTCCTCACAAACATATTGAGTGGGGACCAACAGATGAGTGGTAGAGTGCAGCGTGATAATGTCATCACACTGCTCTCCATCGCTCACAGCATTGGCAGGCACCCTTTGTGTGCCGGCCATTAGTTTGAATGGGGATGCCGGTCCCCATTGAAACTAATGACATCAGCCAGAAATTTACAGACATGTCCCTTCTCTGGCAGACCGAGCTTTAGGGCGACAGGGATCTGTTGCCTCATGTGGGCACCCACGATCGGCGTCCGATTTTGGCACCGACCGATGTGCGTGCACGCGATCCCTGACGCTCGGCCTGCCAGAGAACGGACATGTCCGTAAATCTCTGGCTGATGCCATTAGTTTCAATGGGGACCAGCATCCCTATTGAAACCAACTGCCAGCACACAAAGGGTGCCTGCCAATGCTGTGAGCTATGAAGAGCAAAAATCCGCCGCCACTCGATGCGTGTGTGGGCAATTTCTCAAATTCATTAGATGGGAAATTATGATTTTTCGTTTGATTGCCAAATGATTGATTGATTGCTGCCCGCAGTTAAGCACGCTCCACAGTAAATTCATTTGAACAGGGATCCAACATGTTGGTAAATCTTTGTCTTTAAGTTATGGAATCCGCACTTTATTTCCAAATAGCTCCAAGGAAAAATAAACACAGACATCGAACCACACAGCATCAGCTCCACGCAGGGAACATGTCCTCCCCCCTGACGCGTTTACCCCCAAATTTCTTAATGATAGGGATTTTCCGGATCAAATTTCGATTCAATTGGGAATTTTCAACATTTTATTGGAATTTTTGACTGCGAAGTTTAATTTCGACTTAGAAGTTTAGAAATTGGCCTTTGGTTTTCATGTGATAGTGTTAATCTAACTAACTAACGTATATTCTAATCGCAAATTTTTCATTGCGAATATCGGCACTTTTAAAATATCACAAGTCTTCCAACTAATGTTCACAATAAAAATGTGTCATGACTATATTCATGATCAACACTGTGACATATTTTTAAGTAAACATTTTGATCTCTGTCGATCTCAGTTAGTCGCTTTTGCATAGAAAAGTCAAAATGGCCCAGGCAAAATGCAAATTTTCAACTTTCAACTTCAAATTGCACATTGTGAATTCTTTGATCATCCCTATAGGCCCCCATACACTGGTCCGTTTCCCATCGGATTCCGGGACGATCGATTCCGGGCGCGTGTACGCGAAACGATCGTCCCGGAATCGCGTGAAGCCCACCTTGTCCGATCGATCACGTCCGATCGTTCGGGGGCCCAGAATTGGATCGGACAGAGAACCAACATGTTGGTCTTTCTGATCCGATTCAGCACACATCAGGGGGAGTTGCCATTTGTGAAGTTAGCGATCGGAGACGGAATCATCCAGGAATCCGTGGGCCAAGGTGGTATGTAGCGATCAGACAGACTTAATCGGACCTCGGACCTCCGATTCCCGCTGACATCGCCGGAATCGATCGGATAGGTGATCGATCGGCCATGGAATCCGACAATGTATGGCTAGCTTATGAGTTACTGCAATTTTGTACTGTTCCAAGAGATCATTGGTATATCCTTTTATTTTCTAATGAATATACCGTATATACTCGAGTATAAGCCGACCCAAATATAAGCCAAGGTACCCAATTTTAGAATTTATTTTTGGGAAAAACTGAATGATTCGAGACTCGTATAAGCCTAGGGAGGGAAATGCAGCTAAGGCAAAGAAACACACAGCAAATGTACTTTTTTTTGAGGTGTAATTATTTAATTCAGCAGATTTGTAAGGTATTACAAAGCCCCTGAACATGATATCATCACCAACATTGCTGGAGATGTAGAGAAGGGATGTGGGAACATTGTAAAGAAAAAAGTATTGTTCTAGCATATCAAGTTTTTGCACAAAATAAGTTCAATTTTGTTCTTTAAAATCAAAAGACTATGCAAAAACTACATATGGTAGAGCAATATATTTTTTCAAATGTTCCCACAACCCTTCTCTACATCTCCAGCAAATTTGGTGATGATGGCATGTTTGGGGGCTTTTCACTTATAAAGTCCACCTAAAAAATGCCGGTGGTCATAACATTTGCCATTACAAATCAATATTACACTTCTTCTTTTTCAGTAACTTTCTTTGAATCTTGAAAATTTTCAATTATTAAAAAAAAGTTTATTTGAAAATGTGAGCACTTTAAAATGACAAAACCCATTATTCCTTTCCTTTTAAATGACTATTCATGAACAATATGCATTTTTCTGTTTGCTCACCCCTACCTCAAAAATTTCCATGTTTATGCTTGGTTTTGCTTTGCCACCATCGCGATCTTCTTCCATACCCTCCCTTCATCTGCTAGTAGGCACACACTGATGACCACTGGAGTTCCATTATCCTATTACAGAGCTTCCATTCTTTCCAATTAAATCTGTATTAATATCTCTTTCTGTTACAGAGGAGGTGGTGGTCCATGAGTTTGCCACACTTTGCCTAGCTCACATGGCTATTGACTATTCCAGCAAGGCGCGGATATTTGAACTGAATGGCTTAGGACATCTTATCCGTTTACTCAGCAGCCCGGATCCTGATGTGAAGAAGAATTCTGTTGAATGTATTTACCTGTTGGCCCAGGTAAGTGGATATTCTCTTTATCAGCAATTTGAGTAGTTTTTGTGATTCAGATCTAGCTATCTTTACTATCTCTTGCATTGACTTCACCTCAGGATTTCCAGAGTCGCAGTGCTGTGTGTGAGAACAATGCCGTACCCCCGTTGTTGGAGCTCTTGAAGTCAGACTACCCAGTCATTCAGCAGTTGTCTCTGAAGGCTCTTGGCAGTATCAGCTGTGAAGCAGACTGTAGGTTGGCTCTTAAGGAAAACCAAGCCATGGATCATCTCATAAAAATCCTGGAGGCAAAGGTATTTATCCAACACATACAAATGTTATAGCTGTAGGTAGTAATCTGTCATAACTATTACCAGAATGGCTGATCTCTGTTTAAATCAGATATATGTAGAATTAAATGTAAAATATATCACTATATGGGTATTACTGTCAGCAGGGTGGCTCAGAGGGTTAGTAGTCTGGTCATGCAGTACTAGATTCAAATCTCAGTTTGGGGTGCTATCTGCAAGGAGTTTGCATGTTCTCCCCGTGTCTGTGTGGGTTTCCTCTGGGTGCTCTGGTTTCCTCCCACACTCCAAAGGCATGCTGACAGGCAGGGCCTCCCCCAAAAAGATTCTCCTATGTAAGTTACACATAACTTAAGCTGGCCATAGACTTGTAGATTTCTCAGAGATTGATCGGTACATGCAATTAATCATATGTCGTACATCAATAAAAAATTGGTAATGCAAATAAGATCGGCACAAAAAAATGCTTCACCATTGTGATGAAAGATTAGTAATTGTTATTTCTTACTAGGATGGTTACATGATCAGAAAACCACATTATTTTTCTTTCTGTATATAGAAAAAAAAGTAACTGATAACAGAAAAAAATATACTTTGGTTGCCCCTTTTTTTGGAAGAGGGGGTGTAAATGTACAGGAGGGTGGTGTACCATGTTTCCCTAAAAATAAGTGTCTTATATTATTTTTGCTCCCAAAGATGCCCTATGTCTTATTTTCGGAGGATGTCTTATTTTTCTATGAAGAAGAATACGGCACTGGGGTATCAGGG
>CM070036.1:142433727-142446303 GCA_036250615.1 Ptychadena robeensis | reverse complement strand
GGGGCGCACTTGGGCAGCTCAGCCTCTGTTGTTGGTGGACCTTGTCCCGGCCCTGCTGCCTGGTGGATCCTGTGTTCACATGGCGTTGAGCCGATGCGCTGGCTATGTTAACCCCTGAATCGGGGGATGTGTAAACAGAGGATCCACCAGAAAGGTAATGTGAATGTGCTCTGTCCGGACCCCAAGAACTGCGCTTAATATAGGGGGTCCCGATGGAGCACACAATGCAGTGGAGACATAGCCTTATGGACTGTCACTCCTTCGGGTGATCCTTTCTCCCCAGGCGGCCGGGGAATTGATAGACGGGCAAGCATCTGCCCAGATGCCACCACCCCAGCATGATGCCGCCATGGGCAACCGCCCATGTTGCCCATGCCTAAAACTGCCACTGGTGCGGAGAAAGGGACAACCTAGTAACTAGCTACAGACAGTGAATAGAGGGCATGTAATGTTTGTGTCTGTCTGTGTTTGTCTCTATGTGAATGATTCATGTCTCTGTATGATTGGTGTGAAAATACAAAATAAATAAATTTCAAATAAAGTTTGAGGGCCATTTCACACTAGTACACGATACTGTAGTGCAAACATGGCAAGTATAAAATGACCCTCAATCTGGACATCTGTTGTTTGGATTGGGAGGGGAGGGGGGGGGGGGCTATTGTCCTGAGTCTATTTGCTCCCAGTAGAGAGGGGATCCCTGCGTCTTCTCTCGTTATTTTTTTTTTTTGTACAGATTGTTTGTATTTGTGCTTCAACTGCAAGGGACATGGAGTACAATAGTTAGTACCACAGTAGTTATAATAAGAATGTAAATCCATTTGGGTGCACCACTAGTTTAAATAATTTCATAATAAGCCTATTTTGCATATGCTGAAACAGGTATGTGGCCAGGGAAGTAGCACCCCAGGAACTACAGTGGATATAAAAAGTCTAAGCGCCCCTGGTAAAATGTCAGGTTCCTGTGCTGTACAAAAAAGACTTGAATTCATATTGCCTGACTATCTGTTCTTCGTCTTTAACCAGCAAAGTGGCCGAGGCAGATGGGATCGCACCATTGATCCACCTGTTGTCGGATACAAGGGATGGAACAGTCACCAACGCCTGCACGGTTCTCATTAACATGGCTGCACAAGAGTCTCTTCGGTCCATTATACAAGCTCAGGGTGCCATGAACGCTTTGGTGGAACCCCTACAGTCCTCCAGCAATCTGGTTCTGAGTAAAGCGACCCTCGCCATTGCTGCCATGGGGTGCGACATGGACGCCAGAGCCGAGGTGAGAAGTATTTTCAGACACAACTAAGATGTCCAGATGTGTTTGTTGTTGGATGAATTGGAAAGGCTTTCTTCAGTCATATGACTTACCTCCAGGCTCATCTTTAGTTATGCACATCTACTTAAAACTGGGTACAGTGCACACTGAGAACTTCACTGTGCGCAGCTCACTTTCTAGGTGCATGACTTGCATCATCATCTCAGCCTTTCCTCCCCAAACTGACTGTTCATGAATCACACCTCTAGCTTTAAGTATTGTAAGGGATTAGCGGTAGAGTGGCAAGGTGCGGTACTCTGCATGGGTCCCCAGCAGGCGAAGGAGGCACAGCAAACAGGTTTTTCAGATGCAAACACACAGGTGGTTTATTGGTGCAAGTCTATATACAATATGTACATCCAAGAAGGCAGAAAAGTCAAGAATCACAGCAGTCCATAAAACAGACACAGAGTTCTTTCCACACAGGTACAACAGCTCCCCCAGCCACACACAGGACTGGTTCAGGGTGGAGCCATCTGACTGAGCAGGTGAGGGGGTTTTATAGAGCTGAAACACACTCTAACGAGCTAACAGGACACAGCTGGTCTTACCCTGTACCAGGCCCAGCAACTCCAGCTCCCTCTGCTGGTCAGATAGCAAAGTACTCAGCATATTGCCGATATCTGGGACACACATATATCCCATACTGGATGCAACCAGAGGATTTGACAGGCTTCCTGTCACAGTATGTTTCATATGAGAAAACTATTTCTAGGATGTGAAGCCTCTTATCATAAAGGAAATCATTGCAGCATATAGGACACATAATATATTCACATCTGTCACATTAGTAATAAATCATGAACACAAGGTGCACAACCTGGGGCAACAAAGGTTAATTACTGTAAATGATAAAATATATAGATACAGTATGGTTATGGAGACTCTCTCTGGCACCAGATAGGGACACCAGCACTGCTCATTCATCGTTGTATCTTAGCTGCACCTACCTAACGTGCTTTTGGACCTGTGAAATCTGTTTGTTTACCTACTTACTTTGACCAGTTAGTTTCTACTACCAATGCGGTGGGGGTGACCCCAAATGGTGGCCCTCCATTCTCTCTTTGTTTTTGCATGTCAGCAGCACATGGTATTGTACCTCACGCCATACCTGGCTGGTTTCGGGCCTATACGGCACCAATACGGACCCCCTGATGAAGGAATTTGAAACGTATGTTTGGGTTTAAAATCACCTGCTGTGTGGACCTATCTATCCTCCAGCCCTATTGCAAGCAGGGACAAAGACAGTCTATCATTTGCTCTGGAGTAAAATATTTGGACTTTTATGGACATTAAATTATATGGACTTTTTTATTTATTCAGTTTTGTGTTTTGACTAAGGACTACTTTATTGGAGTACTACATGAGTACCATTCAAGCTGGCCATTAAAGTCACCTAGCCCCTACTTGGTGTAGGGGAGAATTCTCTGTTTGGGGAGGAGGAGCCGGACCTTCCAACCCATACTGTGTCAATATATATGATTTGGGATGTCGGTCAGTTGCTAAACTGAAAGCCGTTGATCTTTTTCTTTTTAAATGATAAAATACTCACAATAAAGGAGGCACAGGCTTCATCCGTGTGGATACCAAGATGATGTCACTTCCTGGTTACATTTACATTCTAATATTGAAATTTCTGCATTTTATTGACCACCTATAGTATTTACAATTGAATAAGGTGACAAATAATGCCTAGTACACAGGGGCTCAGTCCTCACATGATTTAAGAGCCAAACCAATGCACAGTCAATGCTTATTAACCTCCTGGAAGTTTAGCCCAAGTCAGGGTGAGTTTTTTTTACTAACAAAACACCCTCCGAGCTAACATTGGACATAATCACTTTGCCTAAGCCAGTCCTCTACCTGTTTCGGGTCCACTTTGAACCACCCAGGAGGTTAAACCTGGGAAAATAGCATCTTCAAAAGAGGTTCGGAAATGGAAGATGAGTAACTGGGCCTCTTTAATGGATAATTAAGCACATTGTTATATAACTGGTTAACGTGTATGACAAGGAAACTGTTTTAAACTTTAATGTATGACGTCTAGTTTAGGAACGCCGGTGGACTGACCCACCTGGTGAAACTCCTGCGCTCTGACTATGATGAGGTGCGGAGAAATGCGTGCTGGGCCATCGCTGTGTGTGAAAATGAAGAATTGACTGCAGCTGAACTCTATAGATTGGGGTGAGTAAGACATTAACACCAAGAAACATTAATCAATGTGCTTCAGTTTAGTGAGTCTTTTAATTAATACCGTAATTATCCACACGAGCAGGATTGGGATTTTATGTCTGGTAATATTTTATTCTTTATATGCTGAAATAAACTGCCAAGGTCATAGTGAGAGACTACAAACTTAGGCGATTAATCGCCTGGCACTCACAATTTTTTAATCGCCTGTGGAATCGCTGTCAATCGCCTACACTATTTTTGGGCTTGTCCCCATTGATAAGATTGCATGCGTTTTTTTTCCTGATCACTCCCATAGACATGAATAGACGATCGCCCGCTGGCAATTTTGCAGGGGATTGAAAATCGCAAGCGCAGGCGATTAATCGCCTAAGTGGGAACATAGCCCAAGTGCTATCACATTTACATAATAGGCTGCGATTTCTCATAAAATGTACAGCATATATTATATTTCATATACATCCACGTATCCAGAACTCCATGTAAACATTTATTTATCGAGGTGGATAAAGAATGGATATGGCAGAGGAGGTAGAGCCTGAAATAGATGGCTGGCCGATTCATCCCCCACACAATGAGGATCCAGTCTCTGGTTCATTACATTGGATCAATTGTAAACGATAACAGATATATCACAAGGTGGTCATATATATAAGATTGACCTCATAAAAATGAGTGCATTCATAAAGATTGTACAAGGTTATTAATACACAATCATTGATAGTACATGGTCTTCTACATGTTTTATATAAGTCCAAGCATTATAATCATTTCCAAATAGACTGGTAAAACTAGTTAGGTAATGCCGGCCATACACATGCCGAGCTGGAGCGATATCGCCCTCCGATATCGCTCCGGGAGGCTAACGTGATGACGTCATCACGTTAGCCTCCCATTGCATTCTGGGGCCCCACAATCGGCCAGGCACCCTTTGTATGCCGGCCATAAGCAGCGATGGAGACGCCGTCTTCATTGCTGCTTATGGCAATCGGCTCCCATCGGCTCAGATTTTCCGACATGTCGGATCTCTGGCCGGCCGAGAAGTGGGGCGACAGGCATCTGTCGCCCCATGTGGGGACATGCCGATAAACGGCCGGATTTTAACCTGACCGACGGCGAGAGCGCGCACGCCCGTCGGTCAGGTTAAAATCCGGCCGTTTATTGGCATGTGTATGGCCAGCATAAGCCTGCCTATAAATATGGAACATTCCAAATAGCACGATTATGCTTTTAGCGGGGTTATGGCAAAATAGATAAGCTGATAGATGATCGTAGTGGTAGGGACGTGCCATATATTAACAGCATATAGTTCTAGAACAAGTTGGGGATTCCATTCTAATATGATGGGTATTCTAGTGTTTCAATGGAGATTTCAGATATTCACGTGCCAACGTTGATCAAAAATCGAGAATAAGTTATTAAAGGTGTCCCTAGTCGGATCCAGATTGGACACTAGATATCCCAAGATGAGGGGGGAACTCATAGGAAGCACTTAAAATTCTGATGGCCATTCAGACCTGGTGGAATATGGGCTTTCAAGTTGAAAATCCAATGAGCTTCCAACTGTAAAAGGAGCTTGTTGGAATCACCTCCCCTGATGTTGTCATGGACTCGGTCCAGCACTAATATCGATAGGTTACTCGTGTCAGCATTATGTTTTTGCGCGATGTGTCGTGCAACCACTTTAGAAAGATCACCTAATTCACATGATCTAAGATGGTCGTAAATTCTCTGTTGCAGCATTCTTTTAGTTTTGAATATGTAATAGGCTTGGCATGTACACAGTAGAAGGTAGACGACCCCATGGGTCTTACAATTCGAGAAGTGCTTGGGTTTGTATGGTATTCCGGTGGGTAGAGTAATCGAGTTGGATTTAGAGATGTAGGCACAGCAGGCACACTTCCAAGTCTTGCATGGATATGTGCCTAGGTTTTTACAAGTATCCCCTCTTTTACTGCCACTGTAGTGACTTCTCGTCAACAGATCTCTGAAAGATTGAGTATGCCTGTAGGTGATCTGTGGCGTCTTGCTGACGAATTTTGTAATTTTGGGGTAATTTACCAAAATTGGCCAATATTTTGCGATAATACTTTTTACTGCAATATGTTGATCTGAATAGGTGGCGATCAGTCGAGTGGATGAGTCAGTGGGTTTGATCTTAGTCCCAAATAGGAGAGTGTTCCTGGACCATGCGTTTGCTTTTCGGTATGCCTTTTTGAGTGATGTGTGGCTATACCCTCGGAGTCTCAGGCGGTCTCTGAGTTTAATGGCTTCCTCCCTGAATGATTCCTGGGATGAACAATTTCGTTTCAGCCTAATATATTGGCCGTAGGGTATGCTTTTTATTAATGGAGTCGGGTGCGAACTTCTGGCATGTAATATCGTGTTGCCTGCAGTTTCCTTCCGAAACAATGTCGTAGTAAGTTTATGGTCTTGATTACGAATAATGGTGAGATCCAAGAAGGTGAGTGTAGGTAAATTTCAAGTTGAAGTTGTTTTCATGCAAGGCATCCACAAATAGTTTAAAATTTTCCAGAGATCCATTCCATGTTAACAGCACGTCATCTACTGTATATAACGGTACCAGATTCCTACCTGTTTGGTAAATTTTTTCTAGGTCATCTGTGGCAAAGAGCTCCCTCTCCCAGGCACCCAGGTATAGGTTGGCGTAGCTAGGGGCACAGGTTGTCCCCATAGCTACGCCTTGTACCTGGAGGTACATATCCTCGTTGAACAGAAAGAAGTTATTTGACAAAATGAATTCTAAGAGGTTTAAGATGAAGTTGTTATATTCAGCATGTTCGATGCTTCTCTCCTGTAGAAACATTTTTACAGCATCCATGCCCTTCTGATGTGGGATTGAGCTGTATAGAGCCTCAACGTCGAGGCCCACTAGATAGGAGTCTTCCTGGATCGTCAGATTTTCAATTAGTTGTAGAACATGCTTCTTATCTTGAAGATAGGCTGGCAGGCCATGTGGGTTGCCATAGATTTTCAATCAATCAAAAAAGAAAAAATTGATTGAATGAAAAATCTAGACATGTATAGGGGCCTTAACAGACCTGCATGGTACAGTAGGAGGATGAGGCCCCATCTACATCATCAGCAGGCCCAATACTGGGACATGGTCCTTAAACTGAATGAATAATCAATCAAAATAAGTGCATATTGTCCTTCTTTCGAAAGAAGAGCATGATGAAATGTTGAGCCAAACATCAGTTATATTGTTTAGTGACAAAAGTTTAAGCAGACCTATCACCAGCTTTTGTATTGTGATCAGCACTTAGAAGTAATAATAGGGCAGTATGCAGCAAAAAAAAAAACAAATTTACCAGTAATGAGTAAACCCAGAATGATGCACTCCTCTGAGAGCAGCAACAGATGGGAAAATACATTTTGAAACTTACACAAAGATGTATTCTCCATTAAAAAAACATTATATGGCGCCCCCAGTGGCCACTCACAATATTGCACTGAAATAATATAAAGAATGAATAATCCGCCTATCCATTATGTATAATTTGCCAACATCCCAAAATTTAAATAGAAAAGGATTGGAAAAGCAAAGTTTTCCATGAGCAAGGGCAGGGGGACTTTAACGGCAAATGGTAACATTTGTATTTCAATCAATTTTATTGACATATAACATATAAATAAATACATAAAAATGGTGTTGCCACCCACGATGATACAGAACAGTGTCCAAATAATAAGGTCACAAATTATTGCACCATTCTGACGCGTTTCGCGGATTACCGCTTCTTCAGGGATTCTGTGTGCAAGGTAAACTCTATACAAAGTATGGGTAAATAAACGCAAGGTCAGCCAAATCATCACCATATAGATTACAAAAATAATAATAAATATACCGTAAATAAAGTACAAAAGGTACCATCAAAAGACCACTCACCTAATTGGGGTGATTTCTTGGTCATATCAATATGTGACTTAACAACCAACATTGCATTAATGGACGGCTTATAGTGTAATGGTATCGGGAGAACGGGGAGAACGGGGAGAAGGAGAGAGAGAGAGGACATCCATGCCTGATGTAATTATCGCAATCCTGTAGTAATAATTGCACTGAAATAACCCCCGGAAGCTGGCAGAACAATATGGAATTTCTGATATGATTACAGGGAACAGGTTAAGTAATGTGCCAACTCATATGTAAGCCAAAGTTTAATTTTATATATATATATATTTATATTTCGAGTATATATCTGCGTTAAACGATTTCTCTGGAGGTAGACCCAGATGATTATAAATAATTTTTGTAATGAAAGTTCTTGTCCACCGAACATCTGCCCCTAATTTAGTGTCCTGTACCTCCAATATTCTGTGAGCCCCTAGGCAGCTGTACAGGCTCTGCGTCCAGCCTGACATAATGACTGTATGTAAATCATAGCTTCGTATGGGATATGATGGTTTGGTTCATGCCGGTCATCTTTCTGTTCTTACGTCCAGGGCCTACGACGTTCTCCAGGAGATAAATCTCTCAGCAAGTCGCAGGAATAATTTCAGCGAGCTGGCTCTGAGCAAGATGCTGGATAATAACCTTTCCCTGAAATACAACCAGAAAGGATCTCTATCCTACAACAACCTCATAAATGATGGATTTTATGACCACGGACGGGTACGTTAGAGTATAAGTCATGTATCTGTGTGTTATGTACTATGGAGGATATGGTGAGATTGTCACAGAATCAGAGCGGCAATGCAGCAGAGATTTTAGTCTAAAAGTATTTTAAATACGTTTCAGATACATGAAAGTTTGGCCTTAAGAACTAAGGGGGAGGGGGGGGGGTCCACAGCGTTTTGGGACCCGTCAAGACCCCCTAGGTGGCGGGGGTTCTGATGGATCACATACACTTTAGCTTGACGGCGAATGCTCTGTTCAGACATCCGCCGATGCAGGGGTTAACATATTGGACTAGGTTAACAGCTGCATCGGCGGAACGGCTGAGAACACAGCAACCGCCGAGCAGGTAAAGTGTATTTGCTCTGCCGGAACCCCCCGCCAAGTACTGTGCTTAGCGTTAGACTATCGAGCACCCCCCCCCCCCTTGGGCCGTATAAATACCTTCTGTTTTAAGAAGGCTTGATGCTCGAGTTGAGGGCTTTTTGATTCCTTTCATCCCTTCTCACCATAACCTTCACGGGTACTTCTCTATATATATCAATCCACTACAACTGTCCTATTAACCTCCCTAGCGCACTGCCCATATCGCGCGCGTACAAAGTACACTGCCTGTCATTTCCTCCCTCCGCCGGGAAAGCCGGCGCTCCTCCATTAACATCAACAATCGCTGCAGCTTTCCGGAGAGGTATCGGGTGTACCCGATGCCGGCTTCCCCTGTGGTTGGGGCGACACTGAACACCGAACGAACAGGGTTCGTCTGAACCGCTAGGGAGGTTAAATACAGACTATATGCCAGGTCTTCACTTTGTTCTCCAATCTACAGACCAGAAGCAAGCTCTCCCATACAAGTTCAGTTACTTGTCCTTGATCTTCAATCCCATTGACAGTCTGGGAAGCGGGGGTCTGGCTGCTGGATTCACAAGGTTTCACCAAAATTGCTGGAGATGTAGAGTTGTCAATCATTTTTAAGTTGATTTGGACCTTACGTTAAATGTTTCCACAACCCATTTCCTACATCTGTAAAAAATACATGTAGAAAATCATTGTAGGTGCATTGTACAGGCGGCCATAGACATGCCGATTCCCGGCCATTAAAGTCGGTCGCCCACTACCACAGGGGAGCCCACCTTGAGGTTTCGACCCAAAAAGCCAGCAGGTCAGATTGCACAGTGATCCATTCTGCTGGTTCTTTTTGTGGCCGATCCTTTTGTAGTCAGTTACTGTGGATGGGGAGTCTCCTTTCCCTCCAAGTTAATTGGCTACAATCTGGAAGGAATGGCGTGTGTTAGTGGAACACACAGGATTCCCGTCAGGTCTAGAGCCGACTCATACATACCCGCAATGTGAGCATGTCCCACTGTGAAATAATCCCTGCTTTTTTTTTCCAAAATCCCATTTGTTTCTGTGCCTTAGCTGCTGCATTTCCCGCTCTAGACTTGCAATCATTAGGTAGGTCTACGGAAATTGACTTTAGTTCCATTGTTTTTTGTTTTGATCAATCTACCCAATGTACATCCTCTGATTGAAACTTAGCCGATCAATTCATACCGATCATCATGTTTTCCAACATTTAATGATCAACATATCCGCACACGCTTTCAAACTGAACTAAGCTGGACATGACATACCAAATGGTGGGAAAGCCTTGTGTACATGTTTAGCCAGGATACACTATTTGTATACTGTGTGTGTGTGGATACTATAAATGTGTAATTTATGTAACTGCCAATTACAATAATTTAACTCCCTGCAAACTTCCCTTAAGCCCCCCATACACCACATACAATTACCATGCAACTTCTGTACAACCAACTTTTCTTCTACCAAAACCATGTAATAGGAGGACCTTTCTACACCTTCCAATCACTATGTATTCTATCAGGGAGGTCACTATACTACATAGTTGTTGGTAGGTCTCATGAAAGTTGTATGGAGGAATCGAAGGTGTATGGGGGGCTTTACAAGGACATTGCTCCTGTGTCTGGTATAATTTGTTATCATTTACTACCTACTACCTGGTACAACTCGGTACTACCAACTGCAATATCTTTCCTACAGATAAAACCAGATGCAAAGTTACCGTCTCTGGAAGAACTTAGCAAGCAGCAGCTTAATGAAAGCCGGGCAGTGATTTTAATCAATACAAGATTTCCTGAACTGTAAGTACTGCTCCTAATTCAAGGGGGGAGTTTGGTGATAAGATGTTGAGGAGGTCAGTGTCTCTGCTGTGAACTTTTCAAATAAATTGCTCCACAGTACTCACAGCTACAGAGGTCGGAGAGGGCTTGTTTTTTAACCGAATTTATGTTCTGTTAGAAATATGTAAGTGCTTAAATGTCCTTAGCCTTTCCATTGATTCGTTTTAAGGTGGTTCTATTATATACAACTTTAGGCTATGTTTCCACTGTGTCAAAATTCATTATCAACCCATGGATGTCTTGATTTGGAGTCAACTCAAAACAGGCTGATCCAACTTACATGTAATGTTCTTAAAACAAGTCAAAATGAGGCTTAGTAGTGTGTGTGGCCTCCATGTGCCTGTATGACCTCCCTACAATGCCTGGGCATGCTCCTGATGGGTTGGCGCATGGTCTTCTGAGGGATCTCCTCCCACATCTGGACTAAAGCAAAGAAGGTTTGCTGTGTCTGTCAGCATAGTGTCCAGAGCATGGAGGCGCTACCAGGAGACAGGCCAATACATCAGGAGACATGGAGGAGGCCATAGGAGGGCAACAACCCAGCATCAGGACCGCTACCTTTGCCTTTGTGCAAGGAGGAACTGGAGGAGCACTGCCAGACCCCTGCAAAATGACCTCCAGCGAGCCACAAATAAGCATGTGTCTGCTCAAATGGTCTCCAAACGAATTCCATGAGGGTGGTATGAGGGCCCGACGTCCAAAGGTGGGGGGTGTGCTTACAGCCCAACATCATGCAGGACTTTGGCATTTGCCAGAGAACACCAAGATTGGAAAATTCGCCACTGGCGCCCTATGCTTTTCACAGATGAAAGCGTCTGGAGACGCCGTGGAGAATGTTCTGCTGCTGGCAACATCCTCCAACATGACCAGTTTGGCAGTGGGTCAGTAATGGTGTGGGGTGGCATTTCTTTGGAGGGGGCGGAACAGCCCTCCATGTGCTCATTAGAGGTAGCCTGACTGCTATTAGGTACCAAGGTGAGATCCTTAGACCCTTGTGAGACCATATGCTGGTGGCGTTGACCCTGGGTTCCTCCTAATGCAAGACAATACTAGACCTCATGTGGCTGGAGTGTGTCAGCAGTTTCTGCAAGAAGAAGGCATTGATGCTATGGACTGGCCCGCCCGCTCCCCAGACCTGAATTCCAATAGAGCATATCTGGGACATCATGTCTCATATAATATTCGAATATTTGCGGTATGACCATGTCTTGCGAACATCTTCAAAATGAATGGTCACATGCTATGTTTATTTTCGCAATGCGAATATTATTTTCGCAATTCATGGCCATATTGCGAATATTCGGAATTGCGAATATCTGCCGACATATTCGAGATATTGGCGAATTCTCAAATTGCCAATATTCGTGAAAAATATTCGACATTCGAATATTCGAGCTCAACACTATCCAGAAGTTGGTTAATGCTTAAAGCCCCCCATACACACTTCGTTTTTCCAGTTCGATCTAAACCAACCGATTTTAAAGTCGATCGACCAAAAATCGATGCATGGCCACATGGTTCGATCGAACTAGGTCGAGTTGTGCAAAAAATCGATCGTTATCTTATTTGCGCCCGACCGAATTTTGGTTCGATTTAACCGTCTGAGCGTTCTCCCCGAATTAACTCGGGCTGAGTTTCATGCATCATGAAACTCAGCCCCAGTTAGCCGGAGGAGCGCCCGAGGTCTCGCCGTCTTCTGACGGCGGTCGGGAGCATCGGCGGTGCCATAGACCTCCGTCAAACTGGAGGGGCGTCGCCTTTCTTCAGCATAAGTCCGGCGTCTCCAGTGACGCCGGGCTTATGTTTACTACCCTGAGCTGAGCTGGCAATCAATGTGCTCCGCCGCGATTGCCCGTGGCACGGTTATAAAAAAACCATGCCACGTGGCAAACGCTCAGAGGGTTAAATAAAAAGCATAATTATACATGTGGTGGCAGACATTTTGGTGTGTTTACAATCGACTTCCTACGATTAGGCTTTTGATCCATCTAACCAACATCGATCAAATATGGTTTTCTCCATGTGGGAAGTGGTCCGATCATACTTTGATCGATCGAACCAGCTTCAATCAAAATTTACGATCGAATCTGACATAAATCGTAGGGAAATCTAAACGTGTATGGGGGCCTTCAGTCTAGGTGTGGGATGAGATCCCTCAGGAGACCATCCACCACCTCATCAGGAGTAGGGATGGACCGAACTGTTCGCCGGAGAACAGTTCGGCCGCGAACTCGGCA
>CM070036.1:142413237-142428195 GCA_036250615.1 Ptychadena robeensis | reverse complement strand
CCCGTATGACGGACTGCAGGGCAGCAAACTGGGAGACATATATTACATGACGACGTAACGCAAGCTTCAGGTTCTTTTATTGTGCTGCAAGGCAATTCATTCGCAGAACTCTGTATTTTTTAGTGGCACATCTAATAACCTGGGCACATTCAGTTAAAGCATACAGATTTTTCAGAAATTCGACCATTTCAATGTTTCCAAGTAAATTGCAAAGTACATGAACAAGGTATCATCACTAGTGATGGGCGAAAAGTTTGCCCAGCGGACAGTTCGCGGTGAACATAGCATTCACAGTTCGCAGTTCGCATTATGGGTGTTCGACCCGCCCCCTATATCATAACATGGAGACCAAGTCTGACCCCTCACCCTATATATATCTGGTGGCACAGTACAGCCAATAATTTTTTCCTCCTAGAGGACACCCCCCCCCCCCCATTAAAGAAACAGCCCGGCGGCCATTTTACATTTATCCTGCGTCTCCAGTACTAGATAGATAGGGAGAGCTGCTGCTGATTGGGGGATAGCTGAGCTACTTTGCTATAATTAGTGATGAGCGGCATAGGCAATATCGCGAATAATTCTACTAATATTTGATTCTATATTCGCAATTATAATCGCCTCGTAATTACCTTTAAAATGAATATTAAAATGCTATTTATTTTCGCATTGAAAAATGTATATTCACAATCCATGCCCATAAGCATCCCAATGCGAATATTCGAAATTGAAAAAACTTGAAAAAAACAGCATTTTAAAAAATCCATATTTTGGGGGAAGTTTAGCCATTGATGCCCCTCTGGTATGACACTGTCCAGGTGGTTGCACCCTTTTGACTTTTTTTTTATTGGTATTTTGGCTAAAAATATGACCTGAAGGTTTGAGAAGTTCTCCCTTCATTAAAGTCAATGGAGGTTCGCCGAGAACCTTTGCAGAAGTTCGATTTGCCTGTTCACGAACATCTGCAGCTGATGTTCAGCCATCACTAATCATCACCAAACTTGCTGGTGATATAGAGAAGGGTTGGGGGTATACTACAAAAAAGTATGTCTCTAACACAAATAGTTTTTGCATAAATGAAGTTCTAAGTCAAGTCGATCCCTGGCTGATACTTTGGATAGGGGGGCCCCCAATTCAAAGTAATAGTGATTGAACAGGGAAATAAGGGATGACATTTCAGATCCTTGTTCCTTGATCGATTTTTTCTTGGAGTTCACTTCTTCGTTAGGGATGGACCGAACTGTTCGCCGGAGAACAGTTCGGCCGCGAACTCGGCATGTTCGCCGTTCGCCTCGCCGGCGGACAGTACGGGTGTTCGACCCGTCCTGTTCGCCGGCCAGAAGAAGATCTAAATTCTTCCTCCGGCAGGATCAGAACCTGCGAGATCGTGCCGGAGGAAGAATGTCTTCACTACAAGACCGGGCATGAAGCCGGTCTTGTAGTGAAGATTCCGGCTCAGAGTAGGAAGTGACGTCAGTGACGTCACATCCGGCTCCCGCAACCAGGAACGATGCGTTCCAGGATGCGTTCCATGGACCGGATGTGACGTCACTGACGTCACATCCGGTTTTTCCGATTCAAATTCCCCGCCTAGAGGCGGGGAATTTGAATGTGTCCGCGAACAGGGCGGACGGCGGACATCTTTAAAAGTTCGACCCGCCCTGTTCGCGGACACTCCGGGCTGGTGTTCGCCCATCTCTATTCTTCGTGTGGACATTGGTCATTGGATATAATGTGCATTTTTGGATTTGCTTAACATACATTGCCCACATGTAAAAACCTATAGTTGTGAACCAACAGTCACTGGCATGGCTGGTGCCACCAAGAACTGATGACCAGGGAAAGTACCATATTTTTCGGACCATAAGACACACTTTTTCACCCCCAAAATTGGGGGGAAAAAGTGCCTGCATCTTGTAGTCCGAATGCGAGACCCCCGTGGCTTTGGCTCCCTGCAAGCTCTCCTGGCAAGGAGATTAGCCAGGGAGCTGTCAGATGTGAGATCCGCCCTCGGCTGGATCTCCCATCTGAACTGTATAATTGTTTATGCCAACAGAGCCCTGCTAGTATAAGCAATCAAGAGAGGGATAGATGAACTGCCATCTATCCCTCTCTCCGTGTCCAAGGAAACTGCAATCACTGCAGCTTCCACGGACACAGGAACAGCAAGATCAAGAGAGGGAGAGCAGAGAAGAGAAGACTGGGCAGCCTCCTGCCCCACTCCTCCTGATCAGTGAAAAGGTGACATGATGTGCTGTGTGTGTGTACTGCTGCTAGTGACACCTACTGGCTGAATCTGTTATTGCATTAGTTTAGTCAATTGCATTAACCCAATCGATGTGAACACTTTTATATATCAAATACTTTTTTCCTGTTTTTTCTGCTTTAAAAACTGGGTGCGTCTTATGGTCCGGTGCGTCTTATAGTCCACAAAATACGGTATATATATATATATATATATATATATATATATATATATACCAGTTTTGGTAAATATTAGATTCACTAATGGCTACTTTTGTGTTATGAAGCTGACGTTTACTGTAAAATTGGATCTTCCGCTCACCTTGGAAAGTTGATCTTTTCCACATGTAAACATTACAAAGATCATACATTTCTCTCTAAGTGACTCAGGGCTTTGGCTTTCCTCAGCATCTCCAAGGTCAAGCAGTAACTTTGTCATTTGGATCTGTCTGCAGGGTATTAATGCCTCTGTCCGGTAGCCAGAGATTTATTGATATGAATTCTAATTTCAAGTCAAATTATTCACTTAAAGAAAACACTGCTTGTGCGTATCATTGCTTTCCCATATATGTTTCCGTGTTTCTGATGTGACACGGCTGTCCTAGCTGATTGTTACCTAATCAATCACAAAGAGGGGACAGTGAGTTCATGCAGCTTAAACCTTCGTAATCCTATATCCAAATTAAGGCCTAGACGGCTTGCCCTGGATCATAAAAAATGTCCAGTTTGTTTCCCACTCATGCGTGTTTATAACGTGCCCCAATGCATTTCAACGGCCATGTTAACACACTGTGTCACGCTGAGTCTCTGAAAATGCAGTAGACTGCACATGTGCACAGCATGCCATTGACTATAATGGGTCCCATTTCAGACACATCCAAAAAACACGCACCTTAAGCGGGATCGGGCAAACACTACAGGTGTTTTTTAAAGGCGTGCGTTTTGCACATAACATCTGCGTTTTTCAGCAAAGCAAGGAAAAATGCATGCAGCAGGGCGTTATAAAAACGCATGCCGAAATGCTAAAAACGCAACGCATGCAGTGTGAATGGCAACATCGGTTTTCTGTAAGAATTTGCAGTACTGTAAAAATGCACATGTTTAAAAAAAACACATGTGCTTATTAAAACACAACGCATTTAGTGTGAAAGGGCCCTAAAATGTATCATTTTAAAAACGCAACATGATCGATTCACAACTAGTATTGAGCGAGAATATTCGAGAATTCACAATATTTGGAGAATGTGCGCTCAGATATTCGGAATTTGCGGATGTTCATCATATTATTAACATTGTTTACCGGCATACATCGCGCATATTGGTGCGAATGGATACGCGCAATACACACATCGCTCATACTGGCTAAGATCATAGAATAAGGAAGAGAAGCTGTAAAGCTGGTTCACAA
The DNA here is from genome assembly GCA_036250615.1 of Ptychadena robeensis. NCBI lineage: Eukaryota > Metazoa > Chordata > Amphibia > Anura > Ptychadenidae > Ptychadena > Ptychadena robeensis. Next base: position 142,424,546 of record CM070036.1, on the reverse strand, counting down.
AACATTGTGAATAATTGTGAACAGGCACAATGGAATGCAATGTAAGGCAATAGAATACAGTCGAATCAAATTTAACGAATTTCGAATGTTCCTTAATATATTCGCGAAATTACATGAACTCGAATATACCATATGCCACTCAACACCAACCAATTGATTCCTTCTCTTAGTTCTGTGCACATGCTGCATAGTACCATTTGATACAAATTGATCGAAATAACAGAAAACTCCTAGTGGTGCATAGTACTCTGCTTGTGATCACCTCCTCCCTTGTACACAATGTGTGCTAGAAAAGCTCCTGCCTCTTCTGCGTCATCGATGACTGAAGGGACGATTCTGGGATTGATTAGCGGGTCCACCATGATTCAGAATCGTTGCAGGCTTGCCATCAATACTTTAGTTCGCACAAGCCCAGTTTATCCAGAGTTTCCCCTCTAGAGAGGTTAAAAAGATCGACGTTTGTTGTTAAAGTTGATTGAATGGAAAAATTAAATGGCAAGCTTTACACTTTAAGGGCTTATCCCCACAGGCGAGGTTGGCCGCGCGCTTTAATTGAAACTTGGGCACCCGCATTTTGGCTGCGAGCCGCTGCCAGCTTCGCCAGTGGGGACAAGCCCTACATGGATTCTAGGCCTAACAGTTGGCTGCCATTGCTGTCCTGGTGAAAATGCCGCCTGTCATGCTAATCCTCTGTACTTTAATGTCCAAATCTGGCCTAGACATCAGTAGAGTGAAATGCTAAATTGGATCCTTTAAATTCAAAAGAAAAGAGGAAAGTGTCTGTTAACTCTAAATTCCCAATAATAAGATATTCTTTTACTATATCCTCACCATATATTTGTAAGAAGAATAACATCAATGTGATCATCTTTATTGTGTGCAGCAAAGTAAAGGGCAAAGTGAAGAAGGAGGAAGAGAAGATAAACGAGGTGGAGGATGTCCCCCAGGTCACAGCTCCACCAGACCCCAGCCCTGAGAGCCTGCAGTGGTTCCCACCATGTGACCAGGAACTGATTGAATACATCTCAGAGGCTTCCAGAACAATCCTTCCTCTTCCGCATCTCCGAGAGCAAGTAGTAGCTCTGGCACAGTAAGTATGACTTATTACTATTATTACTTACTCATGACCGGGCAGTGCTGAATTCCTGACTACCCTTTCCCCCCAACTTATTCCTAAAAATAACCACAGAGTCGTAACTTCTTCAGAACTTTGTTTGTATTAAGTGCGAGTTTTACAAAAAAGGCCACAGCTTATCCATAAACTGACATCAAGCCTTACATAACATTAATAAATCCAACTTTAAGTTAAATAATTTTAAATAACATATTAAATAACCAATTCAAAACATCGTCCGTACCAGCCACCTGCCCTTTTTAATCCAGCACGGTGGGTACTTCCAATAAATGAAAAACAGTAAACAATAACTAACCTAGGGCCTGGGCCCTCTATAAACCCCACATTTAGATGACTGCCATCCCTAAATAAGCACGTCACCACTATTACCAGCTAAAATCTCACTTGGCACTGACGAGGACCCGCCAGCTGCGACAATTAGAACACAGAAAAATCAACATACATGAATACACACAGCAAAATTGGAAACCAAGGGAGGGAGGGTGGGTGCTTGGCTTCCTGTGGAAGAGGCCTCACTTCCGGGCACTCTACCCTATATGCTCTCCTCAGCCCCGCCTCCGGTCCCTCCTCTTCCTGCCTTCCTCACCTGTCCGTCAGCCCGCCCTGTCAAGGCTGCTCCCTCCTACCCTGGCATCCGGCTCTGCAGCCCCATTACTGATTAGATAAACAATCCTCAATTACTACGTCTGCTAGACAAGAATAATAGTAGACATCCTGAATATAATAATCTTAGAAACACACAATTATGTTAAAAAAAATGACATAAAAATAAGTATGTATTCATATTTATGCTTGTTTATAATAACATTTTTATTTTGATTGGAAATGTGTTTTTTTTTTTTTTTACTTTGAATTGTATTGGATACAGTTATCACTGTATCCAATACAATGCCCTTTTGCACCCTCTGACACTGGGGGTGATTTTCCAGATGTGCTCTTTGAAGTTACCCAATTTACATTTGAGTGTCACGCTTTACATTTGAGACTTCATCACGTCACTGGGGGAGGGGGGGGGGTGGGAGAGGGGTGACATCGGCTTCAGTGAAGAAGCCAGCTAAGAGGATCAGATCCACCTCTGGCCTCTGAACTTCACTGGGCGGCTCCATCTCGTCCACTGCAATACTGACAGGAAAGCGCTGGATGAGATGGAGCCGTCAGAAGAGCTAGGGGGGTTAAAGCACATTAGATAAAACTTTTTCTGCTCAAGCACATAATCATTCGATTTCCTTTCTGCAGATTTCAGTCCAAACTCAGTCCAAACTTTTATACCCTGTAACAAAAAAAGCACTTTTTCTATAAAGTTAATAATAAACCCTCAAATGCCCTAAACAGGTCAGAAAAAACTGTGGTGCCACCAAACGTTACCGTAGTTTTTAGTTTTTTTATGTACAAGTGCTAAATGACTTGATTTAAGTAGGGGAGGCCAATTTTCTTCAAGACAGTCCTGACAGCTGGAACATCGACTTTGGCTTCCCCCCACTCTGCTATTTGGATGGTACAGTCCTGAGTAACTTTACAGCCCTTACTTGCAGAGTACTGGGAACACACTCTTCGAGTGCCGCTTCGAGTGCTGTGGGTGCTCACGGCAATCTATCTGGCCCATATCTAATGCGGCCATCCCCATTATATCGCACATGAGCGTAAATCATGGTCGATGTCCATTGCTTTGCATGGGGACTGCGGGATCTCCATGCAAAGCATCGTCGGAGCTGGAGACACAGCTGTGCTGCGCCTTCGCCTTCTGTCGGGCTGCAGCACGATGACGTCATCACTCTGCTGCCGGGAAATTTGAACGGCCCGTATATCGAGCCGTGCGTTTCCTACTTTACCTGCAGTCATGTGTCTACCTTACAGTGCTGGGTGCTTTATCATGCAGATCATCCCTTCTATTATTATTATTTATTTGGCATTAAGAAGAATAGAGCTGGGGAGTAGCTAGGGGAAATGCTCTGGGGTTAGGTGACATGTAGCTGTAAATCTGGGAGGACCACAAGTCTCAGCATGCCTAGGGGCAGCCTTCATCATTGTTATTTGAATTTGTGTAATGATCAGAGTATAATATAACGATGATTTGGCGTCTGTTTATAGATAAATCCTCCTAATCTTTCACACAGGTTTGTGGCGGAGCGGATGGGTGGTGCTGTACAGAAGGAACGACTGTATGATTTCAGCTGGGAACTCCATATCAGTGAACTGAAATTTATGTTGAAGAGCAACGTCATTCCCATTGGAAAGATCAAGAAAGGGATATTCTATCACCGAGCACTGCTGTACAAGGTGCGTTACACATACATTTCTACTTCCTAGCTAGAACTATTCAGACCACAAACAGGGCTTGTTTACACCGGGTGGTGCGGTACTTCTCAGTGGAAAAATGCCTGGTAATCGAGCTAATACTACAACCACCCAGTGGTAATAGCACTAAGCTATAACTTTCAGTACAATAACATTTAGTGATCCTGCCATGAAGGTCTTATAGGGTAAAGGTATGCCTCTACAACGCTGTGTGATCTGTCGGAACCCCTACGTTCAGCGCAGTGCTTGGCAGAGGTCCCGCGGATCACATACACATTACCTGCCTGGCAGATCCTCTGTTCTCACGGCGCTGAGCTGATCCACCGATGCAGGGGTTAACGTAGTGGAGTACATTAACCCCTGTTTTTGCAGATGTGTGAACTGTGTGATCTCCCGCTTGCTCCTGTGTTCAGAATCGTGGCTGAGTGATTGCAGTTAGGAAGTGGGGTGTGGGACATCTTGCCTCTCCGTGTCTGATCGCGCCCACAGAGAGTGAATGGGTGCGGTTGAAGTGAAAAGCTATTTTTAACCACGCCCATTCAAGTCTATGGCCGCGATCAGGTGCCGCCACCAGCCCGCAATCAGAAACTCGGTGTGGCACATTAAATTGCGTTGGCCCTGCTGCTGATCGCCTATGTGGGAACATAGCCTTACTTGTTCTTTAAAGCTAGCCATACACGTGTCGGATTCCATGTCCAATCGATTCATCATCCGATCGATTCCGGCGATTCTGCCGGGAATCGCAGGTGTGATCAATCGGCCAATTAAGAGTATCCATCGCAGCATACCACCTTGTCCAACGGATTCCGGGACGGATCCGTGTCCGATTGTCCACCTCACAAATGGCAACTCCCCCTGATCCGGACAGAATCGCATGAGAAAGACCAACATGTTGGTTCTCCATCGGATCCGATTCTGAGCCCCTGATCAATCGGACGCGAACGATCGGACCAGGTGGGCTGCATGCGATTCCGGCACGATCGTTTCACGTGCACGCGCCCGGAATCAATCGTGCCGGAATCCGGTGCGAATCCGACAGGTGTATGGGGGCCTTAAGATCTGTGTGTATATATTTCAATATATGTTATATTTTCTAGGCAATAGCAGACAGAATTGGCGTTGCGTGTACTCTGGAACGCGGTGACTATGGTCGCGCTTGGAATGAAGTCAGGTTGCTCAGTGACTCTCTCAGACCGGGGATCAGAGCTTCTCCAGAGACTTACATCGTGGATCTAATGCATGAACCAGGCCGCCTGATGAAGCAAGGAACCGCCGAGGCCGAGAGCTACCAGCAGATATGACTCTGGACATTTATTTAAAATGTATAAACTTCCTGTAACTTGTATGGAACTTCATATATATATTCTGCATATTCATGCATAAACTTTATTTTCCAGAATTCCATTCTTTGTGTTATTCCTATTGCCTTTGGACTGCAATGGGGTGGCTTACTTTTATGTAAAGAATATTCACTTTCCAGCTATTGATGAAGGAATATGATGAAAATTCACTCTGAAAATAATACCCAATCATGTATATCACTCAACAAGACAAATAGAACGATTTGTAATCCTTGCTCATGATTGGATGGTTGAAGTCAGCGCAGTGTCACCTTATTTACAACTCCCCATATTTAAAATTCTCTTCCAAGTGAACACGGTTACATTCTTTAGTAAATCACCACAGATAATGGAGAACAGTTGCTGCAAATGTTTGTTCAGAGCTTTGTTGGTTGATGATGCAGGCTTTGACAAAGTCACCTGGATTTAAAGGAAATCTACAGAGAATTTAGTCTATTTATGAAATACGTTGAAATTGGAGAAGCTCTGGTCCCCTTTGGATTATAGCTGTCTGTCCGTTATCTAGCTAACCTTGCCAGTGAATTTTTTTGTCATTTAAGTGTATGTCCAGCTAAATTTGTTCTTTTTAAAAACAGAAAGATCCCCATTTGTGGATTTCAACCATTAACAAATGAACATATACATATTACTTACCTACATTGGGTCTTCAATCAGAGACAGCGACCCCTAAAACTAAATACTTACCACTCCTGGCTGCTCGCTCCTGCGCCGCCATGCCTGGAGTGTCCGGTCCTCCAGGCTGCAAGATCCACTGATCCGGATCTGAATCAGGTAACGCTCCACCCCTCCGCGTCACCCGATTCAGATGCTGCTGGCTGTGGGTGCATGGGACGGTAGATGTCAGAAGTGATGTCTTACCTCCCATGTTCCCTTGGGGTGCCGCGGTGCAACTTAACAGGTGAGGTGGAGCATCATGACATTTTAATGATTTAGGGCTTGTTTCCACATACGTCGGGACCCTATCCGCTAAGCGTGTACACGGGGACCCCGACGTAGCAGATACACTTACATGCTCCGTTGAGGATTTGTCTTCATGGCGCCGAGCCGCTCCGCTTCTGCAAGGCTCAACGTAGTCAAATACGTTGAGTCTTAGCACCGGCGGATGTGTAGACAGACCATCCGCCGAGCAGGCAATGTCTATCTACTACGTCGGGAGAGGGTGCCGACGTATGTGAAAACTTACCCTTACTTGGTAAGTATTTATTAAATGTTTTTTTATATCTGACCTTCAATCTGCCCTATTATCGGCACCCTTTGGTCCGCTTTACAGGTTTAATGAGCTTTGTGAGATGTAATAAACTGAATTTTTTTTAAGCCTCTTAATTAGAGATGGTCGAAAAACTCAAATGACGAATTTTTACGTCGAAATTCTTTTTAGACAAAATTTTGAATTCGTCCATGAAAAGTCAACTTAATAAAATGATACATATTTATATTCATTCATTAAAAAATTAACCTGATAACCTGATCCCCGACCCCACTCCATGGAATGAGTATTGAGGTCTTCCGGACTTCTATAACATTCCTAAACGGTTAATAAATAGAAACAAAACACAACCACTGTTAAGATGAAACACCAAATATATAGATTAAATAAAAAGCCTCCTGCAGCCCTGCCTGGAACCTGTAGTACATCAGCTCTGAAGATTTAAGGCCCCAACACACATAGCAAGTGGGGGCCGACAGACGAGCGATGGAGTGCAGTGTGATGACGTCATCATGCTGCACCCTGTCGCTCAGAGTATCGGCGGGCACCCTTTGTGTGCAGGCTGGTAGTTTGAAAGGTAATGGCATCGGCTAGAGATTTACAGACATGTCCGTTCTCTGGCTGACCGAGCTTTAAGGCTACAGGGATCCCGATTTTGTCGCTGACCAACGCCCGCAAGCGCACACGCAGATCGTGGCTCACTACGTGTATGGGGGCCTTTAGAGAGACATTAACCCTTGAGTAGACATTGTGCAGGTAGGTATGTGGAAAGGCAGAATTAAATAAAAGTTTTTTAAAACGGTCTGTTTGGTATTTTTTCCAAGGACTGTTATTGAACCCTTGAATAGGAAAGATGTCCAGGAGAACTCTATAAGCATTTATTTTTTATAGGAAACAATAAGTTTAATTAATTTACATAAATAAAATAATTTTCAACTGCAAAATTTCGACTTTAATGCAAAATTTAAAAAAATGTTGCAGTCGAAATGAATTATGACAATTTCGATTTCCATCTCTACTCTTAACCTATGAAAATGTTAGTCTGAGACAATATATTATAATACATCTCTGGAGTCTCTCTGTATGTGTGTATGGGTCTTTTATTATCATCACTTTGACAGATTGCAGAGAGATGTGACTATAAAGAGTTACATTGTGACCTCTCCGAAGGACAGAGATCCCTTCCAATGACATAGTTACTTAGGTCAGTCAGAGACTTATTTATAGAGAAGAAGGATACATAGTGTACTGTGTATGTCTGGTAGTGTAGAATATTCCTGACCACTGAAGCCAAAAATCCTTAAAGCCCTAATGGGAAGATTAAAGTGGAACTCTAGTTCTGCCCACACCCTACTCCCCAGCTGCCCAACCTGTGGCCCTTTGGGCATTCTTCAGCAGCCCCCCTCAGTCCTCCACTTACAGCCCCCAAAACCTTACTGTTAATGCAAAGGGCATAGGAACTCACCTGTCTGTCGTCGATTCTTCGCCCGGAATCATCTTAGAGTGGGAAAAGAAGGAGAGGTGAAGGACTTGCCCAGGTGCCGTCTGGGTCAGCCAGAGCAGACAGGTGAGTACCTATGCTCCCACCCACTATTCCACCAATGTACAGAGGGATGATTGTATAAAATATATTGCGGCACATAACCTGAGAAATGGGGATATAACCTTTGATGATATATATCACACAAAATGTGCATTACCACACTACAGTGTTCCCTAATGCTTGAAGCATATTTTACAATAAGTTTTGTTATTTAAAAATAAAAATAATATCTTCTAGCTATGCATGCTGTAATTTTTTCATTATAAAATGCTAATACAAGTCAGTATAGATTGAAAATGTTATGTGTGGCCCTTTAGTGATGCACTTGTGGCCCTGCCGCGCTCCCTTATATTTTTTATTAAAAATGTAATACCTTTTCCTGCAACCATCCAGCTGGTCCATCTATACGGGTGCAATGAGAGTGCCACTGAGTCCTTTGAGCCCAGTCTGCAAGAATGTCACTATGTGCAATTTCTAGGGGCCCAGCCTGCTGTTTGCACACCCCAGGGGGGCATTCCCCTGGGGTGTGCAATCAGCAGGCTAGGTCCCTAGAAATTGCATATAGTGACATTCTGCATAAGGAGTGATGAGGAAGCTAGGGACACCAATAGAACATGGAGAAGGTAGGAAGATAAAGTATATATGTAGTAAAAGTGGTGTTTTGGTTCAGGGTTATGGCTGTTGGGAAACAATTTGTGCTTAACATTTATCATTTATTTTAGTCTAAGATCCTCCATCCTCCATTGGAGATTTATGCTGTCACCTCTTATTCTTTAATGCCCGGCAGTTTAAAGACAGTTTTAAGAAATTCAAAAAATTCAAGAAGAAAAAAGTATTTTTAATATTTCCAGTGACCCCATGGGAGGGACATTTTTCTTTCTGTTTATTTTCTGATTACCTGAAAACATAACCATTGAAATAAGGGTGTACTTTCTTTTCATGATAACTTTTATGATAACGCATTGGAATCACCTTCCTGCAGTCTATTGTACAATTTAAAGTAGTCCGATTAAAATTTCAATCAGAAGTGAGGTAGAATAGGTAGAAAAAATCTATCAAAAATTGGTTGACCACACTTGGTTCTCAAAATACCGAACCAATTTTCAATCAACCGATCAAAATTTACCATCCAGTCCAATCAAATAACGACTGAATTTTCACTCAATTATGATCGGATTAAGTCGATTTAACCAGGTGGGCAAAACGCAATTTTCAATCAAACTACTTCAATCGACTACAAAATTGATAGTTTTAAGTCGAATGATTGAAAATCTGTTCCGTGTATGGGCTGCTTTAGAGAAGGGTATGAGCTTGTCCCCAATTGTACAGGCAGCCACCTCCAATCATGACAATAGCCGTGTCCCCATTCGGGTGGAAGGCCATGGTCTAAAACGCTTGCTCCTTGATTTTTGGCTGCGGCCAATCGCACCCATAGACATGAATGGACGCGGTAAAAAATCGCGTGTGAATACGATTTTTAACCGTGTCCATTCATTCTCTATAGCCGTGATCTGGCTGCATTGAATTGTATGGAAAGCCTCGTAGCCGGTAGCCGCGACCACTCGTGCACTTGTGTCAGCCACGCGTGGTCGGCCGGTCCCCAATGTGGGGATAAGCCCTTAGGGAAACCGCACCAGGAGTCAGGCAGGTGAGCTACGGTGCAGTAAAAATAGAAATGTAAATTACCTGCCCATACACAGGTCGATTAATTTTTGAATCCCGAATGATTGATTGGCGTGTGCGAAGGGGGCTTTTTTAGCACGGTTTTTGGGTTGAAAAACTCGTGGTATATTCAGTACTTTGGATGAGGACTGAGGGTCCCCATCCAATGTTTCGGCCAGGGATCAATTGCCAAAGGTGGTGCCCATCTTTTTGCCAAACAATCCCCGAACGATCATTCGGCGATTAGTTGCGTCACCATGTTGCGTTCGATCGTTCGACTATCACACACTTAAAGCCAGCTTAAGCTACCCATACACGAGTAGATTCCTGTGTATTCTGCCAGTGAGCGATCACTGTATGTTTGGCGGACAACTGTATGGGAATTGCTGTGGGTGCCACTCACACATCATTTCCTGTAAGATACTTTGACCAGGGTCCCCTTCCAAAGTATAGTGATCGACCAGAAAAGAACTGTCATGGTGACTTGCGGTGCTATACTAGTCGATCCCTCCTGGTGAATGCCTCCATTTTGTGAGCGATCGCCCCCTGAGCGAGAGGCACGACTGTGCACGGTAGTTGATGATTAGCTAAATCGCCCGCGGATGGACACGTGTATGGGGCCCTTTGTCTTCTACTAGTTTCACTGTCTACTAACAAGGTGGGGGTTGGGATTGGTCCTATGTACTGAACTATCAGGTTTCACTTACCCAGGATAAACATGTAGCAAGAAGAGTCAGAACTCTCCATTGTCATTCAGCCTTGTTGCCTGGGTTGAAATTATACTTTTATTTATAAAGCGCTAATATTTTAAGCAACAAGTTAAGTAAGTGTTGAAAGGCAACACAACGTAATATAACATACAAACTATGACATGTTATTTTCCTAATACAGGTACACTTTATTTTCAATAGGTAGTAGGAGGTTCCCCCTTGTCTATTATGTATGTATTATGTGTATCATTGGGCACATTACATGTATATGAAACTAGCACACACAAATGTTTATATGTATGGTATATATATATATATTCTAATTTTAATAGCATGTTTGCCACAAGACCATACATACCATTCATGCAGTATTTACAATGACAGGTGTTACAGCGCCACCTAGTGGATGTGGTGAAGTTGTGCTGAGCTTGTTCGCTTTATACTATATATTTATTATTTATCACTAATAATCATTATTTAGAAACAATAAAAGCACAAGCTGCACTCATGCTGTATGAAATGACATCTTTTTCTGGTATTCTATTTTTAGTGTCAATATTTGGTTTCAAATCCAAACATCTCATGTATTCAGATAGTGTATCCATGTGAGATGACCCCAGACAACCTGCAGCCTGAGTTAACCAGTGAGCAATAAACTGCCCTGTTGTCCTTGTTTATTAACAGTGGACACAGTGCAGCTCAGCCAGCGGTAATGACAGATAAAGCAACCTTTGACCCTTCTTTAAAAACTTTGCCAACTTTGATTTTATTTACAGCGTAGATTTTCATTGTTTCTAGAAAAATGTTGCGAACAAAGCCAGTACCTCCTCAGTGTACTCTCTCCTTTTATCTTGTTAAAATGTTACTTTTTGTGTCCAGACAGCACGATGTGACCCATTTGTTTACTAGAATTAGAGGTAGAGGTGTCACCTTCCCATCCACAGCCTTCATAAATGGAGGAGCAGCACCTCTCTACTCCTAGTAATCTAGTGATCAGAACAAGTGCAGGCAGCTTATCTGTGCTGCCCTTGCCTCTCTCTGACTGCTGTACAGCTTTCATCGTGCTCTGTCACATTGATAATGTCCCCTGTACAAGGGCTGCAGTTCTGTTTTTTATAGAATAGGACTAAGTCCCCCATACACCTTACACTCTTTCTATACAATTTCTGTACAATGAACTTTTCTTCTACCAAAACCATGTAATATGAGGAGCTTTCTAAACCTTCCAATCACTATGTATGCAATCAGGGAGGACCCGGCACTAAATAGCAGTGATATATATCGTCCAATCACTATGTATTCTCTAAGGGCGGACACGGCACTACATAGCAGTGACATATACCTTCCAATCAATATGTATTCTATAAGGGAGGACCCGGCACTACATAGCAGTGAT
>CM070036.1:142332904-142343222 GCA_036250615.1 Ptychadena robeensis | reverse complement strand
AATAAAATTATTCCTCAAAAATACCACTTGCCTAATAATTCTGCACTCCCTGTACAACCATCAATAAGAACATAACCGTGAGTACAAAGCTATCCATACACGCATTAACTTTTGCTCAATCGATCTTTGAATAGAACAACTTGTGCAGTTGAAACATCGACTGTTGAGGTAGACATACACAGTTCGATATTACAAAAAAAGATCAAACAGAAACATGTTGGTAACTTTTCATTGATCTCTCAAGTATCTAATTTTCCAGGTGTTTCGATCAATTTGTACTTGATTGTACTATGTAGAATGCGCAATAAACTCAGGAAAGGATGTTCAGTGTTTGAATTGCAAAATAATCGACCCGTGTGTGGCTACCTTTAAGCTGGGCATACACGGGTAGATTTCTAAATACACTTGAGTACAATCGAGCACTGTGCGTGCTCACGGAGCTTGATTGTACTCGAATGTATAGAAAAATGTATCGGTGTATGCCTTCCCTCGAGCAGGATCAATCCCACTTGAAAACAAGGTTATCGGACATGACCGTAAATCATGCACCTAATGCTCCTTCTATATCGGGCTTAGCACAATGACGTCATCGCGCTGGACTAGAGCTTCCTCAGGCGGCTCGAATATCGAGCAATGTATGCCCACCTTTAGTCTAACATTGATCGATCTTTTACTAGCTCACAGTGTGATCAATTTAAAACCAATTATTTTACTAAGCCCTGTGTGCTCCATAGTATTATCAGAAATTTATCGAAATACCAAGAAAACCAAATCAGATGCTTCTACCATCGACTGAAATTAACCGACATGTCTGAATAATTTTTTCAAGTTGATCGATTGGAAAAATCTAACCGTGTATGGCTACCTTTAGGGCTCATTTGCACAGGGGGTTGTCAATTGCCAGGTAAACGGCAAATGTGACATATGGCGTATAAATGATAGAGCTGTCATGGAGCAGTTCTAAACTCCCCCCAAACTCCTGCAAAAGTGTGCAAATGCTCGAAAACTAGAGTGCCTGGTTCATCAGGAGTATGCCCAGGCGTTGTAGGGAGGTCATACAGACACGTGGAGGCTACACACACCACTGAGCCTCATTGTGACTTGGTGTAAGGACATTACATCAAAGTTAGATCGGCCTGTAGTGTATTTTCCACTTTAATTTTGACTGTGACCCCAAATGCAGACCTCCATGGGGTGATACATGTGATTTCCATTGATAATTATTGTGTGATTTTGTTGTCAGCACATTCAGCTATGTAAAGAACAAAGTATTTAATAGGATTATGTTATGTCATGTCATTCAGATCTAGGATCAGGTCTTATTTTAGTGTTCCCTTTATTTTTTTTGAGCAGTGTATATATTCAAAATAGTTTATTACAACGAATTAAAACATGATTAGGTAAAAAAAATTAAAATCCCTCAATACATTTTCAACATGATATTACTGTATTTTCCGGACCATAAGACGCACTCAATGTTTTGAAGGGAAAATTAGGGGGAAAAAAAGATACAGCTATTCAGATATCAAGTGAATATACAGAATGTTCCAGCAAAGTAGGCAGGACCTGACCATGCAGTATTCACTCTATATTCCTCCAGCCAGAAAGGCCAGTTCCTGGAGGGAGATCTTTACTGCACCAGAATGTGCAGGGCTGAAACTATAGCATGTTTTTATACACTAGCAGTACACATTCTCTGAACACACTGACCCACTTATGAAGAGACACATTTTACAATCTGACACTAACAACTTATCCATGAGCAGCTATTTACATATGGGAGGAGATATGAGTCTGTGTGACAAAATTTATTTATTGCAATGCAGAATATTAATGTAAATACACAACTCATGCTATCTAAAATGTGTTCAGAGAACAAGTGCTAATGTAGATAAGATCTCTTTTGGCAATGGCTTTTTTGCTTGGCTGGAGAGAATGGAACAAATTTCTGCCTCCTGGGATGCATAGCTATTGCTCCCAGGATGGTTAGGAGTGGGACTAAATAAAAAAAAACCAAAATGTTTTTTTTTTTATTCAGACTATAATACACAGGGACACTTTCCCATTGATTTTAATTGTAAAAAGTGTGTCTTATAGTCGGAAACATACGGCACATTTCAATATATACTTCATGTGTATATACAGATATTTTCCAATATAATCAGTATCATATAATTGTTTTAATACAGTATTCAAGCTTAAACCCCTTCCAAAGTTTGACAAGGCATACGTTTTAATTTCTCTCAAAATCTGTTTCATTGCTTTGAAAAAAACTCACTCTACACTTTTCCTAAAGATACGTTCATTTATTTGAAACAGTCCAAAAAATTTGCCCATTTGAGTGTCTATGATCATATATATATAAATAATATATATAAAATAACACTTATATAAAATATAATAATATAAAATACAATCATAATCATATAAAATAAAGACTAATGAGGCTAATGGGAGGACAGGTCTAGGAAAGGAACCTATTGGTTGTTGAGCTCATTGTACAATTAAAAATCACCACCCTAAAGTTCCCTTGTTTCCTCTTTACCCCCAAATTTCACTGTTTTCTAAGCTTAACATTTATTTTCTACCTTCGTCTTCCTAAAAATAATATCAGAACACAGTTTTAGCGTTTGCATACAACTTTTCAGGCAGCTACACAGTGGTCTTGGTCTGGCTGGAGAGGGAGGGGGGGGACTTTAGAAACTGGTATTATTTGCAGGTGTAAAGAGCAAGTTAACAGGCATTGAGAGCCCCGTGCCCCCAATGGTGACAGTGTGACAGGGACAGCTGGCTGAAGGTTTTTTGTGAAAACCCCCCCTTGGTGGACCAAACATAACGACACTGACCCTTCTGCAGGGGAATGAGGGATGTGCTCTGGACTGAATTAGGCACAAAGACGTCTTGCTATGACTTTTGTTCCTCTCTAAAGTGAAGAAATATTGCGTTTAATATGAGTAGCATTGTCCCCAGCCTTGCAGTGCCCTCTAAGAAATATTACAGTAACAATTCCTGTCTGCAGAGGTGGCTCTTGTGGAGTTTAATACAGACACAACTTTGGTGGTAAAAAGTTCTTTACAACCTAAAGCTGGCCATACACCTTTAGATCTCTCAGATTTCCTTTAGATCTACCAACAACTATGTAGTGCCGGGTCCTCTGTGATTGAACACAGGTAGACTTGATGGTTTAGAAAGTCGCTCATATTACATGGTTTTGGTAAAAAAAAGGAGATTTAAAGGAAATCTGACAGAGAAATCTAAAGGTGTATGGGAACCCTAACAATGAATCTCTCTTTGGCCTGCTAAATGTAATGATAACAGAATGTTGTTATATTTGTTAGAGATGTGCAAAACTTATTGATATGACTAGAAATATGTAATTAGTTACATTGTTCTCGGACAACATTGAGGACTATAGAACACTCAAAACAAGGAAATACCAAGGGTGTAGAGAAAAAACTCCACTCCGAGCGGAAATGTCCTCTGACTCAGCAGAGGCTAGGGGACTTTAAAGGTTTCAATAAAACTATGTCATAGTGAAAAGAGTAATCATATGACTCATAAATCATGAATAAAAAGAATAATGATTTTTAATGTCCATAAAAACAGTGATGATATTCCAATCTTGGTACAATAGTAAGTATTAATACGATGCCTAATGGATCTCCAGATCATATCTTCATCAACCTGTCCAGGAAGATGGTGGGATTGTTGGTATGAGAAGGATGTCAAGGTAAACGTCAGGCCACCCCAACGTACGTTTCGTCGAATTAGACTTCATCAGGGGGTAACAAAAGGATGATGATTTTGGAGTAAGGTACCAAGGTGGAACATGAGAAAGCAGGCAGCATCGGGGGCGAGTCCGGAGAACGGGGAGCCTAAGGTCAAAGGACCTGTATAGACCCCTAGAGGGCGACCATAGGTGTAGGGTATTACTAGGTAAAGTAACAGTAGATTAGGTAGTCCAAAAGGTAGGTTAAGTAGTAATGTGCTAGGTAGCAGTGTGGAGCTCGCCACAATCGCGTCCTTCCCCGACTATAGAACACTTTCAGAATAGGGTAGAGGGACACATGCTTGTAGTCTATGTTCTCATAGGTACAGTACAAGACGTAAGTATTGTCACTATAGGACAGAAAGAGTGTTGGTAGACTCACCTGTATATCAAAGGTAAGTTGATTGAAAGGTGTCTAACGGTGGGCACACAGGGTTAGATTTTTTTAAGTTTGATCAATGTGTGATCATTTTTAAACAAAATCTTGTGCTGTGGCTACATTGGTGGGCTGTGAATATATATCAGTGAGCTGTGTGTATAGTTGTTATATTGATGATGATACATGAGCTGGTGAGCTGTGGGTACATCGGTGAGCTGTGGTTACATTGGTGCATGTGGTTAGGTTTGGGTACATTGGTGAGCTGTGGATACATTGGTGAGGTGTGGATACATTGGTGAGCTGTGGATACATTGGTGAGCTGTGGGTACATTGGGGAGCTGTGGGTATATTAGGGAGCTGTGGGTCCATTAAGCCGGCCATAGACGTCCCGATCTATGGCCGACTCTTAGCAGACTCTTCACAGCGTGGTGATGTCACCACGCTGTGAGCAGTCGGCTACAAAGAGGACAGGAATCCTGTGTGTTCCACTAACACACAGGACTCCTGTCAGACTGTAGCCAATTAATTTGGAGGGGGAGGAGACTCCCCCTCTGAGTTAACAGCCTGCAGCAGGATCGTGCAGAAAAAGAACCAGCAGAACGGATCCGACCTGCCGGCTTTTTTTCTATGAAACTCAAGGTGGGCACCCTTAAGGTGGGTTTACATGTGTAGATTTTTTTGTTCGTTCAACTGCAGATTCGATTTTTAGATGGATTTTTTTGTCGAACATCGTTTGTCCATTTATCGAATGTAAAATTAGATTTTTTTGTTCGTTCATCGCGATATCGAATGAAAATACATTCAGATATTCTACGACCAATCAAAATTTACCAACATGTTCGATGACCTTTTGAACGATTTTTTTTCGAGATCGAACAAAATTTATCTATCGAACAAATAGTCCATTCTAGATTTTTGTTCAATCAACCAAAAAATTGTTCATTTTTCATTGATTGGACGAAAAAATCTACAGGTGTAAACCCACCTTTATAGTTGCGGCCGACCAACCTTTATGTGCTCGGCGGAAGCGAGCACGCCGGATAGTCGGCTGCAACTATGGCCGGGAATTGGCCTGTCTATGGGGGGCTTTAGTGAGTTTTGGGCACATTGGTGAGGTGAAGATACATAAGTGTTCTGTGGAAACATTGGTGAGGCATGGTTACATTAGTGTTCTGTGGATACATTGGTGAGCTGTGGAAACATTGGTGAGGCGTGGTTACATTAGTGTTCTGTGGATACATTGGTGAGCTGTGGATACATTGGTGAGGTTTCTGTACATTTGTAAGCTGTGGATACATTGGTGAACTGTGGATACATTGGTGAGCTGTAGATACATTGGTAAGCTGTGGTTACATTGGTGATGAGCTGTGGATAAATTGGTGAGCTGTGGGTACATTGGTGACCTGTGGATACATTGGTGAGCTGTAGATACATTGGTGAGCTGTGCATACATTAGTGAGCTGTGTATACATTGGTGAGCTGTGGGTACATTGGTCTGCTGTGGGTACATTGGTGACCTGTGGATACATTGGTGAGCTGTGGATACATTGGTGACCTGTGGATACATTGGTGAGATGTGGGTACATTGATGAGCTGTGGATATATTGGTGAGATGTGGGTACATTGGTGAGGTGTGGGTACATTGATGAGCTGTGGATATATTGGTGAGATGTGGATACATTGGTGAGCTGTGGGTACATTGGTGAGCTGTGGGTACATTGGTGAGCTGTGGGTACATTGGTGAGCTGTGGGTACATTGGTGAGCTGTGGGTACATTGGTGAGCTGTGGATACATTGGCAAGCTGTGTTTATATTGGTGAGCTGTGTCATGGGTGATCACTGATGTGGGGATAAGCCCTTAGGCTTAGCAGGGGTTGATACCCGTTAAATCAATGAACCCTCCAGCGCAGTGTGATGACATAGGTCAGATGCCAGTAAATGGGGTAAAGCCAAGAATTTATTGTTAGAGAAATAGTAGGGAAGGGATAGTCCTTCTGTCTGATGTTTATCTCTGTCTGTGTCCCTCCGGGGAGATGCACTCTTCATATGTGTCCTAGTGACCATTGTGATTATCTGTGGGGCATCTACATCTTGTGCAGCCTCTTGAGTGACATGGTGGCCTCTGAGGATTTGGGGCCCATTACAGCCAGAGATTGCAAGTGGACACCAATATTTTCCTTCCTTTTCATTTTGAATGGTAATGTTGGATTCTATAATTCTTATACGTCTACCACGTCTACTTAAATCCATGTGTAGAAAGATGGATTAAACCCGCAGTCGTTTTTTAAAAACATAAAAATGAATGCCTTGCCCTTCCTTTAATGTGATTTGATGGTTTTTGTTGTATGTTCTTGATGTTCACATGAAGATTGATCTGGTAACAGAAGCTTTCCTGTGATGCATCATAAAGCCGAGTAATATGCTGCCTTCTTCTGCCTCTCCCTATTCATATTTGCTTCCTATTTTGCCTATTGTTAGCTTTGTTGCTTTGTAAATAGTTGTAAACTTGGACTGATGGTGCTTCTTTTATCTGGGTGACACTGGCGTTCCACTCTGCCCACTTATGTTATGTGGATATGGGTAGAAATATTGATGGCATCCCATTTAACTAACCAGGATTTTAACTTAATGTTGACTATGCGTTGTAACCAGAAGCAGAAGCCACTCCTTAGTAAAAGGCACATGGCAGCTGCACCTGGTATTTGCCAAAAGACACCTGAAGGACTCTCAGACTATGAGAAATAAAATTCTCTGCTCCATCCTGGATGGAAACCTGCTCCAGAACGCTCTTGAACTCAGATTGGGGTGACAGTTCATCTTTCAGCAGGACAACGACCCTAAGCACACAGCCAAGATATCAGAGAAGTGGCTTCAGGACAACTCTGTGAATGTCCTTGAGTGGCCCAGACTTGAATTTGATCGACCATCTCTTGAGAGGATCATAAAATTACTGTGCACTGCACCCAACCTGATGGAGCTTGAGAGGTGCTGCGGGGAGGAATAGGCGGGGCCAAGGATAGGTGTGCAAAACTTGTGGCATCATTTTCAAAAAGACACCTTTTGTTTAGTCTTCACAGATCCAAGTTGCTTTGTTTACAGATGCTTGACTTTACAGGTTGTAATGTAGAGTGTTTACCAGACGTTACAAATGTTCTTTGGGCACAAACTTACATAGACACAGTTTAGAACAGTGGAGGTTAGAATAACCACAAAGGAGTAGATGACCACATTATTATAATTATTATTATTATCATTTATTTATATAGCGCCAACATATTACGCAGCGCTGTACAATACATTAGAGTGGAGATACAACACACAATAACACACAGGTACAGGTAATGACACAGGAGGAGTAGAGGACCCTGCCCGGTTGGGCTTACAGTCTAATAGGTTGGGGAACAGAGTATACAATAGGTGGGGGGATGGGACTGGTATGGTGGTGATTCCCATTGGTTTTGGAATAGGTTGTCTAACTTATATTGGGGTGATGGTCAGGGGTATACAAACTTTTGGTCATAGTACATTCTACTTTGAAAAGCAAAAATTGTATGCACAACTTTCAGTTAAGTAAAGAAATCTCCACTGCTGATACATTGTGGAATCAATGTGGAAGTAAAGCAACAAATAGGATCATATAAAGATTTTGTTGGCTTCCTCTGGTCAGTTATGCGTTTAACGTTTTTTAAATAGATTTTTGGGTCAAACAAATTGGTCAAATTTCACAAAATCTTAATCTAGTCATTAGAAATCTATATGACATGTGTTTGAAAAAGTAAACTTTGAAAAGTTTTAACTCCACCGATAGATTCATCAGGACGCACCAACAAAACGTGCCGGCCCCCGTATCCTAGGTTTCTTTTTTTCTCCCCGTAAACTTTTATTTACATAGGAAAAATTGATCGAGACAAATGTGATAAATTACAGATATGCAAATTTCTTTCAAGCGTGAGTCTCGCTGGAGCTGAATGAGACCATGCAAGTGAATGTGTGCTGACTCCGGACCCCAGGGAGCTGATCAAAGCACCCTTTCTCTTTCATGCCCAGAGTCCAAACCATCTCAATACAATATGTTTCCATCATGCACTTAATGTGCTCAGACATAGAACTGATTGCCATCGTCCTAGTCCCCCGACCCTCCTTTTGTTCCTGGCCCCGAAGTGAGAAAAGAGTGAGCTTTTCCTTGCTGCCGCCTTTCTCAAATGCTAAAGTGCGTCATTTTTCACCAGCTTCCTTCTTGATATTTTCAAAAGCCGAACCATAAAAACCAACCTCGCATCTCTTTATTTTTTTTTTTCAAGCATTAATTACTTTGCTGTCCAGCCGATCCTTCTTTTTTTTTTTTTTTTTGCCCATTATAGGCAGTTCACAGCAGGGACTTTTATACTTGCAAGGCCATTGCAGCTGGGAATGAGGGCATTTTATAACTGGAAAATTACTTGAAAATGGAACACAAGTGAAGAATTCAGGCACTCCGTCTTATCCTATAGATTGCCATAAGGCACAATGGCTATAGACATCGCATTGTGTCTGCGCATAATAAGCGATGCCGCTGCTTTAAAAACTTTTTTCTTCGGCCGGAATCAAACTTTTGGCATTAGATTTCCGAGCGGGATTAAGTTTACAGGAGATGGTGGTGCGCGGCGTTGCTTCTGTGCGCAACTAAGTGACCACAGGTGATAAGAAAGCCGATATATGGACCGTTCCTGTAGGTTTAGGCGGTTATTGGCTATGGCTTGACGCCAGTTCTGGGAAAGATTCCAAAACTGACTCCTATTAACCCTCTCTGGTATAACTCTGCTGGAATCCGCCTCACCAGCAACTGCCATTAATCTACTTACTAATTAAGCCAATTCATTACTAAAGGGAGGAAATTCCTCTCTTTGGAAAGAAATTTGAAAGAAGTGCCAAACTGTGTAACTGTAATTAAACCAGAGACTATGAGAACAAGGTGTTGATATATAGCAGTTTGTTTAGGGGAATCTAACAGGTTTCTAGGGCAACAGAATAGAGATTTGTAGGCTCTACTGGGTAGGCATTCAACAATGGCTTGGTGCAAGTTAAAAAAGAAGGAGTGCTTGCACCTCATGCCGAAGTAAATACTCAAATGAAGGTGTAGAAATGCGTAAGATTTTTTTGTTGTTACATAAAGTGGTAATAAAAAATTAAAAAGCTGTTTTTGTGCAGTTATGAGCTGACCGCCTACAGAAAGTCCAGCAGATATCGCTTCTCTTGGATGACGCCTGGTGTCGTTCAGTCTACTTCCTGGGCCCAGGCTGTCATAGACATACCCATATCCCCCCATCCCAAGTCAGACTTGGTGCCCAGAGGTGCCCAAACGTTGCCTTGGGACGATGTAGTGGTGTGATCATGACACTGTGGGCGCATCTTCATGGCGACAACAGGCAGTCTCTAGGAATTATCTCATTGTTATTATTATGCTCATTGCCATTAATGAGCATTGTTGTAGGAAAAATAAACAAGGTCGCTGTCACACCTCACCATCAACGCCATCATAAGTGATGCCGGCGATCCATGGAATTGGCAAACATATGGCGAGTCGGCTACTACAAGTTCTTGACTCAAATTTAAGATGCCAATGTGGCCCACGAGTAAAAAGTTTGTCCACACTTGTGCTACACTCACATCCCGACACCTCAACACATATTCGGCATTTGGCACAAAAGAATGAACACCAAGATTATGAAGTAGACAAGTGAACGATTTCCTGAACATAATTAAGTATAAGTAGTGGATCATCCTTAAATCCATCTTCGAATCCTCTGTGCATCTATACTCTACGCCAGTGGTGGCCAACTGAGTTGATATGGAGGGCCACAAGTGCAGCCCTCAGCATCATTAAAGGGCCGCACATAACATTTTCAATCTATACTGACTTGTATAAGCATTTTATAATGAAAAGAGGACAGCATGCATAGCCAGAAAATCGTCATAGGTTATTTGCCTCATATTAATATATATGGGTGTGTACACACCCATATCCCCCATCCCAAGTCAGACTTGGTGCCCAACCTGCGGCCCTATGGATGTTCTTCAGCGGCCCTCCTCAGTCGTCCACATAACCTTTAAATCAAAGGTTATGTGCCCCATATATACAGGGAGTGCAGAATTATTAGGCGAGTGGTATTTTTGAGGAATAATTGTATTAT
>CM070036.1:142298533-142326775 GCA_036250615.1 Ptychadena robeensis | reverse complement strand
ACATGTATCATGTATACACACACCAATCATACAGAAACATTCATTGATCAGAGACACACACTACACTCATGCAGAGGCATCAATCATTCACGCAGAGACAAATGCTCACAGACACACACATTACATGCACTCACTTACTTACTGTCTGCAGCTATTTCCTTTATGGTTGGCTACCTGTTTGTCCCTCCATCAGCCCCCTAGCTGCATCCCCCCTGGAATACCTCTGGCATACCTGTCAACCCTCCCGTTTTGGAATAGATTCTGTTGCCAACCTATTTACTGATCCTTTACACAATAGACAAATATGACTGATATTCTTCAAATGATACAACCAATGTTGTAAATGAAATAATGAATGGTGTTGTGTGTGGTAGTCATTCCTTTAGGGCAGACTAGAACATTCGATGCTGATGTTGCAGAACACTACAATGCACATGGTGAGTGTTATAGTACACTGCTATAAAAATAAGCACTGTTCTTGTTTTCCTAATATTGCTGCCTACATATATCAAGCCTATTCCAAATGGCAGGATAGCTTAAAGGCAGTGATTCCCAACCGATTCTTGCAGGGCCCCCCTTTTCTATTTAGGAACATTATCGATTCCCCCTCCCTATTCAAACACATGTTAAGAATGAGGGCCAGTGCCCCCCTGGAATACCTTCATAACCCCCCAGGGGGGACTGCCCCCCAGTTTGGGAACCAATGGCCTAAACGTGACTTATTTAATCCCAGATGTGTTATTGTGGGTGGCTGTGGTGATTTGTGCCATTGTGAGTCCCTTGCTGTCCTCTGCTTCTCCCTATTTGTGTTTACCCTGTATTGGGCTCTTTCTCCTGGATTGGTCCATGGCTACAGACTATTGGATTCATTATTCAAATTGCAAAGAGACGCTTGTGAGTATTCATTATACCTAAGATGGTGGATATCAATTAACCATCTATGAATGACCATCTACATAGTGACTTGTCTTTTGTAAATGTAAGTTAATGGTGCGAAAATCTCCTGATGAAGCCCTGTTGGGGTGAAACACACTTTGTAACTACTGTGTTTTGCTGAAAATAAGACAGTGTCTTATATTAATTTTTTGCTCCCAAAGATGCCCTACGTCTGATTTTTAGGAAATGTCTTATTTTTCCATGAAGAAGAATGCGGCACTGGGGTCTCAGGGTGGGGGATCACTTAAAATGACACAGGGGGATCAGAGGGGGGAATCAAAATGGCACAGGAGACTCAGAGGGGGGATTACCATTTTAGTAACCCCTTCTGATCCTCCTGTGTCATTGTGATTGCCCCCTCTGATCCCCCCCTGTCCAGAGTTACAGTACCGTATCTTCGGGGGCGCCTTATTTTCGGGGGGAGGACTTATATTACAGCGTGAGGCAAAAATGTAAGGGTGCTTTATTTTCAGGGGATGTCTTATTTTTGGGGAAACAGGGTATGTACTAAATAATATATGTTGTAAAAGTCTGTAAACATACATTCAATGTCTAGTCCCCGAGTCCCACACCTCAAATGGTATGGGAAAGCTTGGGACAGATTTAGGTCGGTCTCCTTTTTTTATGTATTTGTATTTCAGGATGTTGAAAATTATGATTCATAAGGTCGGGGATGGCCAGTTTGGATTCGAGGGTTAGCCTAAAGGTAAACTGTGCAAATAGTGGGTTCGGACTTAACGCCAAGGAGGTTAAAATATATGGTAATCCTGCCATGAATCTTCTTTGTGATAAGGTGAGAGCATTGTAATGCAATTTTCATATTGTGATCTGGCATTTTCATCATAGCACACAGGTTTAGAATGCAAGCTACAAGCTTTTGTTATTACCATGGTGGTTTCTCCCACTATGTGAAGTATGTGAGCGCATTGGGCCCCGAGACTCCCACATAAGTGGGCACAAATTCGTGTGAACATAAAGGCCCCCATACACGTAACGAGACGCGGGTGATCTTGCCGCTAGCCCATGTACATGCATGCGCACAGCCGTCAGCAGCGGATCACAGGTGCCCACATGGGCCAACAGATCCCTCTTGCCCGAAAGCTCGGTCTGCCAGAGAACGTCCATAAATCTCTGGCCGATGCCATTAGTCCCCAATCAAACTAACGGCCGGCACACAAATGGTGCCCTTCACCGCTCATCTGTCGGGCCTTTATTCTACTGGCACGGCAACAAACCTCCAACTTAAGGTGGGTTTACACGTGTAGGTTTTTTGTTCGATCAACTTGGATTAGATTTTTTTGGTCGAACATCGTTCGTGTGTAAACCCACCTTAAACAACTTTTCTGATAGCATCTGACTCCTCCCCCCCCCCAACAACTTACTGTTACTGTAGAACAAATTCTACTGGTGGCACAAACCACCCCCTATAAAAAAAATACATTTTCATAGGGCCCTCTAAATGCTAGAAACGGCCCTGGTTATCACCGCCAGAAAACTGCTCTACATAAGTCAGTGCCAAAGCTTATGCAAGAACTGAAGAGGTTTGAGAGATCAGCACTATGCAGATATAACAAAGGATAAAATCAGTATTTTATAAAGAAATAATAAAAAATATCTCTGATCTAAAACCTACTGGCAAACTATTAACTTGGGGTTCAGTCAATGACTCCTATAAATGACGTGTTGGAACCTCACCTCTGCACCCAATAAACAAAAGTAACAAATACAATTACATTTTACACATAGATAATGATTTAAGTGCAAATTACAACTCATGTAAAGGTCGTCTTTGTAGCTTCAAAAACTTTAATAAAATGAAGCCACCGATGGTCAAGACGCCTAATGACATTTCACAGGTAATGCGATTTGGGATGAAACACCCCCATGTTTTCTCCCTGAACAATGTGAATTTTTGTAAACTACTATAAATTGCAATTGAAAAGCACTAATCTTCCCGTCCCCAGTCATTTTTTCTACGGATGAAATGAATGCAGATACTCCCCTTTGGGAGGGGCGACATGACACTTAGCTGGCCTCTTCTAAACAGGTCAGGGACCGTAGGAGGGAGCTCTTTGCTAAAGCGTGTAACCGAATCAAGCCAATGGTTAGCTCTATTCAATACCACTGGAATGGCCTTGCACAATGCTCATTCACATAGCACCACACTGCCAATAAAAGGATGGTCAAGCTTTTAGCTAGGTCCCTATTCAAAAAGCAGCCTTCCCGTTAGTCATTTGAAGCCAAAACGTTCCAAACAAACTTCAACAAACCCTTAAAAAAGAAAAAAAAAAGGAAACTAAACAACCTAAACTGTGCTGACGGCCCGAAAAACTCCAAAGATTATTACTTATAGGATCTTGAGAAACTCTGCTCATTACATCGCTGCAAGTGTCTTTGTTCGAATCTCAAGACACAAAGACCCAACAAGCCTGCCCTGGAGATGACCTATTGCTTTCAAGTCGCTTAAGCACATCAGAAATTCTATTGTTGGGGGTTGATTAATTGAAACTGATAAGTTACCATGAATAAAGATTGTTTTTTTTCTGTTAATGTGCTGGGGCTGGTTTGGTAAATGCTTATTCATGTAGCTATGCAGTGCAGCATATGGACCAAGTCCATTCAGCATTGCAAACATATACAATTTATTATGCTTGTATGGCCACGGCCAAAAGGCCTTTTCTGCCTTTTAATGGTAAAGTGTGAAAAAAAAAAAACCCCATTTAAAGAGTCACTAGTATTATTACATGGACAACAATGTAGGCTTGACTGTGTCTGCGTCCCCTATGAATAAGGGACAGGGAAAGGGGTGGACAAAACCCTTAAAGTACATGTCAACAAAGAGGCCCTTGTGGATTTTAATACCGTGGACAAAGAAATTTTAAGTCAAGGGGTTCGCTGGTTCATTGAGTGAAGATATTTAGGCAGGGCTCATGTCAAGTGTCAGATTAGTCTGATTAACTCATCGTTTATATGAAAGGAAATATTTAATTTAGGAGAGGGGTGAGTGTTAGGCCGCAGATATATTGAATTATAGTTTAACTACACTAATGTCTTTGGTCACACTTTGGGTCGGTTTATTGGAGCAGCACAGCAAGATTAGACCTCTGGACAATATGGAGCTTGTTTTTTCTATTCTTGGCACTCCTACACTCCTCAAAGTTTACAATAGAGTATAAACACTAATGTATAATTGTTTGCTAGGCAACTATACATGTAAATGATTTAGCCTTTTATGAATTGGTACAAGTACAGGAGTGGTAGCACTATGCTCAAGATAGAGATAACATATACGTATATATAATATATACATAAATATGAATTTGTCTGTGGGTCCGTCTCTGGTGGTCTATTATGCTGGTGAGTCCTCAGATTATATAGTGTGGTATATATGTAGACATCCCATAAGGCAGTGGTTCCTAAACTGGGGGGCGGGATGAAGGTATTCCATGGGGGCGCTGGCCCTTATTCTTAACCTGTGTTTGAATAGGGGGGGGGGGGGGCTCGATAATGTTCCTAAATAGAAAAGGGGGGCCTTGCAAGGAAAGTTTGGAAACCACTGCCTAAAGGGATGCTCATCTCAGTGTTCATGATTACTCCACAGATTCTGTTACTATATAATCCATACTGTACAAGCCTGAAGAAGCCCTTTGGGTGAAACAATGCTTTTCGATTATGTTGAGTTGGATATAACTGAACTCAAGCATTGGATTTAATGGACTATATTTTGTGTGAAAAAAAATATTTCATTAAAATATTTTCTTTTATTCATAATTATTGCAAGATCTCACTTTCCACTCAAAGTCCCATTAAGGGAACCTTGGTCGTTTGATTTAAAGATATATATATATATATATATATATATATATATATATATATATATATATATACACACACGCAGTGGAGCCTTGAGTTACAACCAATTTGACTTAACATCAAATCTTACAACCAAAATTTTTGTTTTGACTAAGAACCGAAGATTTGACAGCCATAAATATTTGACCTGATGTCACTAATAAGTACAGCACGTCACCATGGGCCACCTCACCAATCTACAAAGGGCTACAAGGCCAGATTCCTGATGTTCTTATGGAAGAGACTTTCCTTTCAAACAATAGCCACCTTCCATTTCATCCTCTCTTCCTGAAAGACAAACATGTCACCAATGGTGATTACACATGTTTGTTTCTGGTAGGCTCGGCTTATTGTAATTTATTGGTGAGAACACCAGGAAAATAATTGGTGTTTCTGGTAAATTACACCTATTATACATTGCTTTTTATTATGAAAAGGTTAGGTATGGGGGGCTTTGGGATGTTCAAAACACATTATGGGTATTTTCATATTTTCCCTTGAGAAACTTATTAATTACAACTAACCCCTCGAGAACCAATTAAGTTAGGAAGTCAAGTCAAGGGTCCGCTGTACATATGTATATATATATAAATATATATCTATATATCTATATGTCATACATATGTCTGTCTCGTTCATAAATACAGTACACTGGAGTGTGTGTTTCTTTCTTGATTCCCAGATGCAAAAAAATTATGATAAAGCAGACAACACCTAAGCACTGGTAAGATGCAATATTTAGAAAAACTTAGTTTTAGATTGGTGGGATTAAATCCTTCAAATGAACATTATCAACACCATGGCGAGGATATCTGAGTGGCCCCGTACAGGACAGACTGGATACGGAGAGCATGACAGGGGAACACTAGGCATACACAGGTCCATAGTATTCTCTAAAGACAGATATTTAAACTCAACCCATATTTAATCAAAATGGCCAATGGACCTTTTTATCTATGTAATAAATTGAACTGGTTTTTATATATCTTGTGACCTATATCATTTATTAGAGACCTTAAATGCCCCTTGCCCCTACTTTTCAGGGGGAATTTTTTTTGTATTTAATTTTGGGATGTTGGCTCCACCATTGTAATGAAAGAATAGTATTATTCATGTAGTTTAATCAAAAACGATTTACTAAATATTAAAATTATGTTCATTTGGAGGATTTGATCCTGCCAATGAGGTATTGTTATATTGACTTGACTATCATTAATGAATCATATTTTATTCAATCTATTGAATAATATTAATATTGTTATCGGTATGTTTGACAATGCCTTACTGTAATATTGTCCTGAGGAAGCCTGACATGGGCGAAATGCGAAGACGCAAGCTTAATATGAGAACTGTAATGCACTTTATACTTTTTCATACACTGAATAGGCCCGTCCTTGGTTTGTCTGAACCCCAACCCCCCCCCCCTTTCTTTTTCCTCTTCTACCCCTGTTCTGGTGTTATATTGTTAAGGTTGTTAGCATTTTTTATTTTTTTTCTCTGTACTAGTTTGTACTGGTTAAACAATGTTGAACCATGCTGGTCTGTGTTTGTAATTTGGTGATTTCCCTTTCTGGATTTGGAAAATAAATAAAACTTAATGGAATAAAAAAATACGCTTAATAATATAAATTTAAATGTAATGATAGGCATACATGAGCAGTAGGATAATGTGCACAGACATGAGAGAACAATTAATGATTACTTACAATGAAGTTGGCAATCGATACGTGATTGAAAATTGGACACTAAAGTTGGCCATACACAAATAGATATACGCTAAATCGATGGCCGATTCGAGCGCTGTGTGTGCTCACAACCACCTATCTGGCCCATATCTAATGTGGCAATCCCTGTTTTCAAGCAGGATCAATCCCGCTTGAAAACAGTGATATCGGACATGACCGTAAACCACAGTCGATGTCCACTGCTTTGGATGGAAACTGCTGGTCCCCATGCAACGCATCGTCGGAGCTGAAGACACAGCAGTGCTGTGCCTCCAGCTCCCTTGATATTGGGATCAGCGTGATGACATCATCATGCTGAGCTTGAAGGCTGATCAATCTCATGGGCATGGACCCGTGTATGGCAGCCTTAATATAGTCAAAAAATGTACACCATAGAGAACTTGTCTGTGTATTTGCCTTTAACAAGGCTATTTTTCCACGTATCTCCCTTACTGCACTTTAATGGCATAAATGTTAATGCTTGGCCAAGCTGATTATTGATATTAATGGCAATGCAGCCAGTAAGAAGTGAGCAGGAGTGTTTTGATCATGTCAACAACCATGAACACTTCAACATTTCTTTTTTCGCTGGTAAACATGATTTATTACCAAAAAAAGAGCTTGTCATCTACCTGATACTATTTAGTGTAGGAGCTGAATCCCTCGATCTGTCATAGGAAATAACAGATGTTTCAGGAAGACTGTATGAGTCAACCCTATATGGCCCTCATACAAATGTACTTTCTAACCATGTAATGTACAGGTGTCAAACTCTGGAGATACGTGTGGCAGATTTCCCCTCCTGAAGCCTCCCTACCTGCTGCACTTACTGCACCTCTGTAGTCTCACTCCCGGGAGTAGAGAGCTACAAGAACGGCTGCTAAGTTGTGCACTGCAGTGATGTTACACGGAGTGCCCACCACCCAGAGCAATCCAGGAGTTATAGTTCTCTACCTCTGAGTTGGGAGTATAGAAGGGGCAGTTAGGGAGGGGGGTTTGGGGGAAGGCTGATCTATCAAATCTGCCACATTTACCATGGTGGATATTGATTGCTCAGATCATGCCAGGGTTCATTATGCTCTTCTCCCACAGTGTAAGGAGCGGTGAGTGCAGCTGGAAGGGAGGTTGCAGGTTGGCAGAGTTGGTGAGAGGGGGACCAGGATGGTTTTTGGGTAAGGCAAAGCAAGATATAGAGGAAACCAGCCAGAGGGTTATCAGGCCATGTACAGTGTGTGTGTAGTCCATGTGTCTCCGTACCTGCGTGTTTATGGCTTAGTTAAGACTTCATTTTTAACCCCTTTCTTAAATTTAGTTTGAAACCCCTGAGGTAATGTTATATCTGACAGCTTCACATTTTTGGGGCAGGGTGTCGTCATGTTTTTTTTTATAGCAAAGAAGGTACCGGTATGTTGGTGCCAACAGGCATATTATAGGCAGATAGCAGTGAATAACTGTTAAGCAGGGAACACGTATAGATATGGGCCAGATCTATGGCCGCTTCGAGAACCGTGCGAGCTCACGGACATCTATCTGGCTCATATCATATGCGGCCATCCCTGTTTCAAGCGGGACCAATCAATCCCGCTCGAAAACAGGGATATCAGACATGACTGTAAATCACGGTCGGTGTCCATTGCTTTGCATGGAGACCACAGGGGTCTCCATGCAAAGCATCGTCAGAGCATTTGAAATGAAACATATCAACATGGTTCCAATATGTACTGCTCTTCATACAATATGAATGTTGTCACCCTCTCAGAACTCCCCACCAGGGAAGTTAGACAAATCTGAAGCAGACTAGGCTGCTAGGGATAGTGAAGTGTTTGCAGACTGATCTCCCTGTGTTTAAGTAGTCATAAACAACATTTTTTGGCTGATAATGAGCCTGCATATTCCATCTATGGGTAGCAACAGACATGCCTTCTTGAAGACTCTTATTGTACTGGACAACCGTTTATCTAGTTTAGTTTAAGTCTATGTATTCAAGAGGACCTTTCTCACAGTCCTGTAATTTGCCACTGTTGACACAGGGATCATTAAGATTTTTCTTAATGAGCAGGCAAGACACAAATGCTGAAGATAAGGCTCTGAAGTTGCAGCAATTCTTTACCTTGTCAACAGAAGAAAGCTCAAACACAGGTATCTGATGCACAGAAGTCACACATATTATCCCCACAGATTACATTGTTTTCCCTTTTCTTAGCACATTCCCTGTGATAATGTGTACGAGGTTGGGAAGAGCTGGAGAGGGCACCCAAACAGCACACCGAGCGCCCAATTTACAGTATCTCTGATGATGTCAGAATTTTATCAAATTTGGTAAAGCCCCCCCATACACTTTGAGATTGATCCATACAATCTCCATTAGATCTACCAACAACTGTGCAGTATAGTGGCCTCCCTGATAGAATACATAGTGATTGGAAGGTATATATCACTGCTATGTAGTGCCGGATCCTCCCTGATAGAATACATAGTGATTGGAAGGTATATATCACTGCTATGTAGTGTCAGGTCCTCCCTGATAGAATACATAGTGATTGGAAGGTATATATCACTATGTAATAATTAATAATAATAATAATCCGGCACCATATAGGACCAGTTAGTCCTACTCACCGGTGAAAAGTGTCCTGATGAAGCGACTTGCATGTTTGACATTGTAAAAATTGTATAAATGTGTTATTACTATATTTGATGCTAATATGTACATCAAATGTCTGCCTTAATATCCCCTTTGCTCTGAACTCTGCCAATTAGGCGCATGTGAAAGAGCAACCTGGTGCATCAAGTTGTTTCTATTTTCAGCTAGTTTTATTGTTGGGATGTTGGCAGACTGCCTATGTTTCTTTAATTGATTTTTATATTAGGAGCTCTTCTATTTTTTCTGAAAGGTTTCTTTCCTTCTATATTACTCTTAAATGTAGGCTTTATAGATAAAATTTCATAATAATAAAACAATGAATAATAATACTACAGTACCAAAAGCATATGGAACCTTTTGACACACAGCCAACAGTTAACAATTAAAAGTATGATTATTGTGAAAAAAGGAAGTGCCATAATGTTGTGCCCATTTTTAAAGCCAGTGGGTCGGCTTCAATAAATATAAATGGAATATTTCCAGAATTGAGATGGTTAAACTTTTCATACAGATAACATTCAGAAGAAGAAACCCAGACAATGAAGTGGGATAGTATTGTATAACCACAATCTGTATAGCAGCGTGTTACAGTAGATGGAAGGACTCCATGCAGTAAGGTTACCACAATACAACAGCACATATTTTCATATACAACTCTATTTGCATAATCTCCATCACCCTGATGATGCCGCTATCCACAAATCCGAATAATCTGTAATACAGAATGTTATTGTGGGGGGCTAATTGCTCAGCGAAGCAAACTGAATTCATAATTAATTCTGCCCCGGTGCACAGTTGTCCCTAAAACGGGGATACAAGAGATGCATTATGCTTATCATTCCCATGTTAGC
This sequence comes from Ptychadena robeensis, assembly GCA_036250615.1. NCBI lineage: Eukaryota > Metazoa > Chordata > Amphibia > Anura > Ptychadenidae > Ptychadena > Ptychadena robeensis. The sequence goes on along the minus strand of CM070036.1, from coordinate 142,316,768 downwards.
AGAGGTATAGAGACATGGGGCAGACATCATTCCCCGCATTTCAGGATTTATAAAAAAAAAATATCTTTAAAAGCTAGAAAACTTTAAAACTTTATCTGATGAATCAGTTTATTTTAAAGGAGGTGTCACACACTAAAATTATATTCCAATGTTTATAGTAGATGATTAAGAGACTCTAATATTAAGTCTCCCAAACAGCCTCCTGCTTTCCAGTTCCCAGTTTTATTATTAGAGAAATTCCTTGAAATATTGGAATAAAATAAAATTGAAGAACAAATATGATGAGAGGGGATTAACCGCCCTAGCGTTATGGACGGCAGCACCTCGTCCAGCGCTCCAACTGCTACTATCGCACTGGATGAGGTGCTGCCGTCCAGTACAATGCGGGGCTCAGGGAGAGCGCTTACTCACGCTGTCCCCATGTCCCCGATGCGACATGCCTCCTCGGCTGCTCGTGTCCTTCTCCCCCCCCCCCTCCGAGTGACGTGATGACATCACTCGGGGAGGCGGTGGGAGATTTGTACAGTAAATAGAATGAAAGCAGTTTTCTATGTAGAAAACTGCTTTAAAACTCCCCCTACGTACTAAATATCGCCAGAATAAAGTCCCTGATGCCCCAGATGTGCCCATTTGCAGTAACCCTTTCTTCCCTGGTGTGATTTTATCACCAGGTTAGAGAGGGTTAAGTGCAAATGGGAACATCTGGGGCATCAGGGACTTTTTATTTTGGCGATATTTAGTACATAGTTTTGTGTCCTAATTTTTTTGTTTTTTTTTCATTATTTTTATTAAAAACATTTTTATTTTATTTTACATAATTGTTTGTTTCAAACATTATTATATTCAGGATGTCCATTAGACCCTTGTACGGACAGATTTTGGGAAGTTACAGGCCTACGACATAAAGAAAAATTTACCATTGAAGTCTATGGTGCACTTTTGGTACAGAAATCTGGATCTCAGCAGTGCGCTAGGGAGGTTAAAGAAATAAACAAACCCTCTACTAATATGGAATGCTTAGGTCCCCATACACCTTTAGATTTCTCTGTCACATCTGACAGAGAGATCTAAAGCTAGGCACACACGGGTAGATTCCGTGCCATCAACCCCCGATCAATCACAGAGTGGTGATGTCACCACGCTGTAATTGATCGGGGAGCAATTGAGCGGACATCAATGTGCACCACATGGGCACATCGATTCCCGTTCAATGGGGACCCCAGGGACCCGTTCTCTCCAGCTTGTAGCATGTATGAATCACAACACGCTACAAGCTGGGGAGAAGCAGCCTCACTCACACAGCTTCCGAGTGAGGAGTGCAGGCTCCGCCCACTTCACACTGACAACAGGCGGCTGTGCAGGAGGCAGGAGCCGCAGCACATCCAATACTTTGCATGGAGACTCATTGATCTTCAATAGAGGTGTCTCCGGCGGCACTGCACAGTGATCCTATGATAACGCAGCCGCAGCTTTACAACAGCACCACAGACGCGCTGCTCAGAATACACAGAGTCACTAATGAATGGGAAGTTTCCTCCCTGCGTTCACCGCTGTGGACGAAAAAGCAGCAGTGGACACAAGCCCTTACTGTAGAATGCTTTTCTAATCAAGCTGTGGGTAATTTATGAACCTCACTGGAGGTTTAAGTATTTCTTATTTTTGGTTTCTAGTGTAACAGCAAATACAAATTGATTATTATGTAATTTGTTTGTATTTACAGCCAGCTCTGACCCCCCTGGAAGCCTATAGACGCATTCACATACAGATGAAGCCACCATCATCACTGACGTAGTAGAGATAAATGTGGTGACAAGACTGCGGGATGCTGATGCTGCAGGACTGTGAGGGCGTGGCTGGAATGGGTAAGTATCCATGAGTGTGGCTCAGGGTTACCAATGTTGGTAATTAAAATCTACCCTGATTTGCGATGTGGCAAATGAAGTTAAGAAAACAAACTTTAAGATTTTGCCAATTTTTGTTATGAAATACCTAATAGTAGGGAGATAAGTACTGTACCATAACAACCAGTTTTGGAGAAAAATTAAAAAAAACCCCACTAAGGAGTAAGAGACAGCCATTTACATATAAAGTGACTATACAGCATGCTTTAGCAGGTATGATCGATACAGTATTCACTCTATACTCCTCCAGACACGCCAGAAGGCTGGCTAGAGCTTTATTCCAGCAGAATGTACAAAGCTGATCATGTGTCTATACATTAGTATTAGTATATGACATAAACAGGTCACTGGAAGAGCAGTGGGGGGGGGGGGGGGGGGGGGGGGGGGGCAGTTAGGATATTTATGTACCAGGTAGGAAATGTAAGTGGGACAGGATATGAGAAGTGATATAAAAAGCAAGACATAGAACTTTGTGGACAATTGGAAGCCAGTGTAGAAATTTGCAGAGAGGAGCAGCAGATGAGGAGTTAGAGGAGAAAATGAGTCTAGTAGCTCCATTGATGATGGACTGAAAAGGTCACAGTCTAGTTAGAGGAGAGAGAATGATGCTGTTTTATTCCAGGCAAGAAATGATGGAATTGATATAAGACACAATTTGGTGAATGACCATAGACGTATATGGCTAGACTTATGGGCCACACTGGGTTTTTAAATGTGACATGGGGCCAGACCAAGAGCCTGCAAGAGTTGTCAGGCACAGGTGTCCTATGTCCTCGTAGCTAGGACAGGATATTTAAAAAAAGAAAACATGTTAAACTTTTGATAGAGGAGCCTAAACATTGCATTGCAGGCAAACCATAGCCTCTAGGAAACAATCCAAAAAATTATCATCTAGGTGTTCTCTTCACTTATTGCAGGGAATTAGGGGAGCCAGAGCGTCTCAACACCAAGGTGACAAAGGGCCAAATTAAAAGACTAAAGGGCCGGTTTTGGCCCCAGGCCTAAGTTTGCCCAAGTCTGGACTAGACACAAGACCACCCACTTTCATGTAGGTGACCAATAGCAAGTAGGATTTGAATGGCAATGGTGGGGATAGAGCTTATAAAGAACAAACTGGGTAATAATCAGACTGCATAATGGACAGAAAGTCAAGTTAAAACTTATATTAGGTGCACATCTTACCATTTTCCACATATACGTCTTGCTCAAAAGTGTCTAAGTGGTCACCAGAATCCATTCCCATTGCAGAAGGTGGCTTTGCTCCTATTTGGGGCTAAAAATAGTAGTTGATTTAAATTCCACTTCTTTGAAATATAGGTGAAAAACTAAAAAATCGTATGTACTTACCAGAGGTAAGCTCAGGGGATAGGAGTTATTCCGAAGAGGTAGATCAGAAGGCAAGGATCCTAATGCACCATCCGTCTGTACAGATATAAACATATAATGTATTATAAATAATTTTTATATAATTCCTACTTTATAAACAGTCACATTGACAGAAGTTTCATATGTTCATGATATATACAGAATGAGGATTTATAAAGAAAACATTGAGGTCACGATTCTCGTGCCTGATATTTTCAGTGACTTGGTCACTGATTATATAAACTGCATATTGTAAAAAAAACTTGAAATGCAATGCTTGGAAATACACAGTATGTATTAAAAGAGCCAATATGAATAGTATATAGTATAGATATTTTAAACCTGTTATTCCTAAAATGAGATAATAGAATTAGAGAGTGACCTAGTATAAAAGAACCTTTTATTCCACTTGTTGTTAAATGTTAAAGTATCACAGGTTACATACAACTGTACAGTAATGTATCTACATAAAGTATACATTGACTTCTTGCTCCCCGTACTGTGCCCTCATATTCTGAGATCACCTTCACCTTGTGCTACCTATATGCTAGAAGTCCATCAATAATATTTAGGGTGGACAGATCTGGTCTAGATTTAAACTCTCATAACACCTTAACTCACAATTAAATCAAACTGAACTGTGGTCCATGGTTCAAGACAGGATTGTTTAGGAAAGAGGTGGCAAACTTCTTGACAGGTGGGCCACAATGGTTTCTTAAATTTAACAGAGGGGCAGGAACCTGTAAGGACCGCCCGGTCCCAAGATTCCCAGCCTCGGTGGGAGATTTAAACAGATTACATTGATACATTTTCTGTATTGCTTTAAAAATGGATAGAAAACCTAAACATTCTATTGCAGACATGAGCAAACTATGGCCTCTAGAAGGAGACCATAACAATAATCTTCCAGGCATTATGTCCACGTAGCCTGCCCATGTCTGGCTTAGGCACTGGTGGGTGAAAAACACATTAGTAAAACATTTTAGGGTCTTAGAAATCTGCTTCAATATTTACTTCACATGCTTTTTGGTACATAGTCATGGATTGGTAGTCTATCTCACCCACTGTACCTTTGGAAAGAGCTTGCTGTGTGTCACAGTCATAGGACAGTTGAGTAACCAAAAGGAGATTCCTCCAATTCAATATTCTCTACATTTAAAATTAATTATAAACCAAACCAAAAATTTTAAGTTTAGTATAACATCCAAACACTCCTATATAACATCTACAACGCATATTTTTGAGTGGAGATACCAGCTAAAATATCATATTCATCAATGTCCTTCAGACAAGCATATTGCTTGGCAGGGATCCCGACGGAGCACATAGACTTTACCTGCTCCGTGGAACAGCTCGGCACAGTAAAGACATAGCATCCGCCGAGCAGGTAAGTCAATGTGCTCCGTCGGGACCTCCCGACAAGCAATACGCTTAGTTGAGGGGTCCCGACGTATAGTGGAAACATAGCCTTAAAGGCAAAAGGGAACCCCCATGAGTTAAAGATGGGCATACATGGTTTGATTTTTCCATTCAATCAACTAAAAAGCCATTGTTTGAACATCGGTTACTTTTCACCTGTATTGATAAAAGTGATGGAAATAGAACAGAAAATGGATCAAGCAGTGATTGGACATGTTGGTAAATTTCAGTCGATCCTTCAATTACCTGATGGGGTTTCCAGGTATTTAGATGGGTTGGTACCTGATGTGCACAAGGCTTCGGAAATTAATCAATTGGTTTTAAAATCACACTGTGTAGAGTAGTTTGATTTAATCGATGTACACCACATGGGGAGTACAATTATTGTTCAATTTCGACTGAAAAGTTAATTGAAGTAATCAAAAATCGTTGTTTGAATTCCTCTTACGATTTTAGTTTCAATCGGAAGTTAAAGGGAAGTAGCCAAAAAATCGACAATCGAGCAAAATTTTCCAGCCTGTCTGATCACTTTTCAATTGACGATTTTACAAAAATCGATCAATGATCGTCGATTGCACTATGTGGGCAGCACATCAATTTTTTTTAAATCGATCTTTTTTTGATCGAAAAACGTTGATTAAATGCTAAAATCGAACCTTGTGTGGCTAGCTTTAGACAGGCAGGGGTAGTTTCAATTGAACAAAACAATCTAATTAAAGACAGATTGAGCCATAGTTGATAATTTTATGGGCCACCTTAACTTTTGTGGAAGTTTACATTGAGGGCATTATCCCTATTTATACCCTCCCTTGCTAAAGCACATAATGCAGCCACCTTTAAATTTACCAACCTCCCTTCCCAGCACTAGTATACATAAATGAAATACATACCATATAACTAACAGATACTTTGTGGAGGTTTATTGCTTGGCGGTGGAGAGTTTGTCGGAGAAACATCTCATCTTTAATGGCATGAAAGCTTGATTTGAAGAAACAGACATTAATAAGCATTGCTGAAGCAACAATTAACAAACCTGTTAAGAAAAAGCAATCACTGCACATATAAAGTAGCAATCTGATCTGAAATTATTTCAAATAAAACCCTTCAGATAATACTTTTTTGGAGGCAGAAGTCATGTAGTAAGTCAAACATAACACTGGCTGCCCATTCATCTCTGGTCATACATGGCCCGATACAAATTTCAATATGGCACCTATTATCATAATCAAATGTCTGTATCATTACTATTAACATTCATCGTTACTACTAATATTAGCTCATTCATAGCAGTGAAAATACAAAATGAATGAAAAAAAGGCTTATAAACATGTGTTTCAGAGACGGCATCCTTGAGTTGACACAACTGAACAATGTTTAATAAAGTCAAAGATAGTGAAAGGGAAAATATGACTCAAAGCGCAAACAGGCAAATCGCAGTCTATGAAACGAGAAGCAGATAAAGGACAAGAGACACCCTCTGGCTTATCACGCTGCGGCCACAAATCATAAAGCTGTCTCTACTTATCTTCCTTCTCTCTTACTAGCTGGGGCCATACCATAAGGATTCAATTGTAGTTAATGAGAAGTCGCATCAGGCACAAGTGTAATAATGAGTCAGTCATTTCTAATCTGAAAAAGGTCTGGGGGAGATACCATACAATAATAAAAATGAGGCCTATTCATCCTAGAAGCAAACAAATTGCTATGGCCATAAAAAAGCATATACCTGTGTTGTACAGCATGACTGTCTAAGTGGCAGTACATAGGATCTAATTCTACGTGGAGCAACCTGAAAACATTGGTTTGTTCTACTGTGCAAACAACTTATTTAGGCCAATACTAACTATACAACTGGCTAAAAAACCACCAACCCAAGTGCCAAGCTAACAGGAAAGCACAAGATTAAGAAGCACCGGACTTTCTGTTAATACATATTGATCAAGCCTGTTCCATACCTATATCCTGTTTTAATTCAACCAAAAAAGTTCCAGAAACCCTATATGAATCTTGCCAGACTGCTCTAGACCCTAGGTGCCCAACCTGTGGCCCGGAGGCCGCATGCGGCCCTTTGGGCATTGTTCGGCGGCCCCCCTTGGTCCTCCACATGCTGGCCCCCAAAAGCTAACTGGTAATGCATAGGGCATAGCAACTCACCTGTGAAGTGGTCACACGCTGGCCCAGATTTCCTAATCAACTTTGGCGCTCCTACATCAGTAAAATTGTCAATGTTTATTGGGGAAACCAGGTCAGGAGGGGGGGTGGGTGCTGTCGGGTTTTGACTGCCTGTCGGGATCTGGTCCACCCCCTGCTGAGATATGTCGACGGGGGGAGGGTCTGGATCAATGTTATGTGCCGAGGGCCGCACTTCTGGCCCTCCATATCAACTCAGTTGCCCACCACTGCTCTAGACAATGGAACTGTACTGTACATTATACCATCTGATGGTCTGATTCAGTCCAGTTACATGAGCCAAAAGGAAAAATCTAAACATTTGTCTGTCAGGTATAGGTAAGGCTTATACCTGTATTTTCTGCCAAGCATAGGCATCAAAAGAAATCCCCAGGCAGAAGCAGAAATCCTTGTCTGGCATCACTGGAGGATCACCTGGCTGAGTGTGGCTGTGCGTTACAGCTTTTCTCCCAAGCCACACTTGGGATAACCGCCAAAAAGTTCAATTTACCTTTTCTATGTTTATCTTAGGTAACAATATTCTAGCTTCTGGAATCATGAGAATGTATTTGTGTTAGCTGGTTTGCAACATCATCATCCAGAAAGATCCAGGATAGTGATCCAGGATGATGATGATGTTCCAGGAGCTCCAGAAGAGTCATGTGCTTTGACTACTGTATAGCAACATTAAAGCCCCCATACACGTCTAGATTTTCCTTTCAATCAACTTAAAAAGATAATTTTTTGGGTCAGGGAAATTGGTGGTAGATTGTAATCTATGCCAACTGTAGTAACAGATTTTTGATCAAATTTTTCTGGATCGTCTGAAAGCGGAATTTCGATACAATCGATTAAAAGTTTCCAGCATGTCCAATCATTTTTCAATCGAAAATTTTCCCAATTTTAATCGTTTAAGGTCGATCTAACCATGTGGGCCATAGATTTTCAATCAATCAACAAAAAAATTGATTGAATTAAGTAGATTGAATGAAAAATCTAGACATATATGGGGGCCTTAAGTCAATACAGAGAGTCATCCCCTTATTGGCTATCTGAATTCATTGAAATCTCAAGCTTTCAGGATGTCTCAGATCCATTCATCAGGTGTAATATTATACAATTCTGTTACACAATTTTTACAATTCTGGTCTTTCAGACTCATCAAGACAAGACCAGAATTGTATTAAGCCAGAGGAAGGGATCTGAGACATCCTGACATCTTGCTATTTCAATTACTGCAGTTAGCCAATAAAGGGGATCACTTCAACTGCAAACTCACTGTATTCATTGTTAACCAACACAGTACAACACTCTACTATTGCTAACATTAAACTAACAAAGTCTTTGTTGTTAAGGTTTAAAGGCTGGAATACACGGCTCGATATTTGAGCTGATAGAGAGATTTCGGCAGTAGCGTGATGACGCTACATCACGCTGCTGCCCGGCTTCAACGATATCGGGAGCCAGCTGTAAGCCCGTCTATACTTTGAATGGGGAACCGCGGTTCCCTTTTCAAAGTATAGGCTATCAAACAAGGTTTACCACATGTTGGTAAAAAGTGCGGCCGAGCGAGATCTATTGATCTCGATCGGAAAACGGCATACACATGTAGATTTTTTCCCAGATTTCTGCACGACTCAGTGCCGTGAACGCGCACGGAGCTCGGCTGTGCAGAAATCTGGGAAAAATCGTCCCGTGTATTCCTACCTAGTCTGAATGCCTACCAGCCATGGAGAAATATACAGCTTTTATAATAAATTATACTGGGTCTTGTAGCATTCTTTAAGTTGCAATTGTGATGGAGAGGACAGAAACATTTCTCACATGTAAGCCCCATAAGCACTTTAAATTTTGTTGGGGAAATCTGTATTTGAATGAGCCCTGTACACACAGTAGCAGACTATGGAAATGTGGCGGTTGATAGATCCATGCTAGCTGATCAATCAACCAATTTTTTAAAACATTATTGTCAAGGAATAATGGTATTGGGATTTTTATTAGTTCAGATATATGCAATAAAACACTGAGCAGGATTTGATCTCATACCTTTGTTTGAGAATTTCAAACTTCTTCTCCCATGTTTTATTGAGTCTGCTGAGCTCCCTCTGTAATCTAAAACACACAGTGAGCGATATATTATAAATGTGAAGGTGCCAGGATACAGTCTTTAAATAATAAACTCAGTATACCTGTCTATAGTCATCAGATCTTCTTCTCTGACAGCCAAAAGTTTATTAATCTGGGCTTGAAGCTTTTCTTTATCAGCATTCATATTCTGCAATAAACACAGTTAAGTGTGTGAGTTAAGATCAATACCACAGATAACACTTTGTTAAGGGTGGGAGACTACACAGCATATTCTCCAGAGAACAGTTAATATCAACTTTTATTTTATTGTGTAACGACAGCGAATGCGCTAGCACTTCCCAAACAAGAGAATAGGAAACAGTTGTGCATAGGAAATGCTTGTGGAAATCCATAATGCAGTGCACACAATTATGAACTGTATAACAGAATTTCTATGGAAATCTGTCTACCATGCAATGGTGCATAGAGCGCTGTGTATAATGTCGATAATTATCCAAATGTCGAACAGTCTTGTTTTATGACATAGAAAATGTTCTATCTTATCCCAAAGAAATAAAGAAGAGTCATAAGTATTCCAATAACAACGGAGAATTATTAAAATCACCATTTGAGGGACAATTTGGAGAAACCATTACTTACATTGCTCATTATGTCTATATAGGTTTCAACAGAACAGCATAGTTCCATATCTAGATGCCGGCTACTAGGTGGTGCAATATATATATAGTAATGATATAAGTCTCACAAATAATATAGGATAATCATAAATAGGGTCTGGAAAATTCTCTCCCAGAGTTAGCATTGCAAGGGTTTGTGTGTTACTTCAAAGAACTGGCTAGAGAGGCCTCATCCAAAAACAGGTTGTTAAGTCAAGTTTTAAAAGTAGCTGTGATAAGGAAGATTGGTTGCAAGTGTACATATTATGTCCGAACCTTACTATATACCTTCCTAGTCTTATTCTTAATGGAGTGCCTTCAACGGTCTGGCTCAGATTGGATTGTTTCAGATAAGGTTTCTTCATATATAACTTTAAATATATTTTTTGTGATTCATAAGTCTGACCCAAACAGGTCTGCAAAAAAATCAAATTGGAAGCTAGCCTCTATGGATAGAGTTTGACACTTCCTGTGGCTGATTCTGGCCCATCCATTGCCCCTAGTGGCTCCTGGAAGTGTTGAATGCAGAGGAGACTAAAGCTAGCCACACACGGTTCAATTTTGGTTCAATCGATGCTCGATTAGATCAAGGAATTCAATCATCTAATCGAAAATCGATCTTAATCGCATCAACATACTCACCACATTGAGTTTGCGATTATGGTGAGATTTCGATTACAAAAGATGACTAAAATCGTCGATTTTGGTATGGAAACGATTGAAGTTCAGATTGAAGTGGTCTTTGTTATTATATCGAACCTAATCGATCCAGGAGAAACACCACAAACATCGAAGATTATAAAACGATTTTGGCACAATTGACAATGATTTTCCAACATGTCTGATCAAAATTCGATCAATTTTTCTGCCTTTATCGAACAATTATTGTCGATCGTACCATGTCGTCATTTCTCGATTTTTGTTCAATCGATTATAAAATTCATCTAATCGAGCATCGATTGAACCAAAATCGAACCGTGTGTGGCTAGCTTTAAGAAGGCTGCATGGTTGGATTGAGGGCCATGTCACACTTTATGCGTTACCGCACACGTTTTTTTACTGCGCGCGTTTTTACATAGACGACCAATGTTACCATTCACACTGTATGCGTAAATTTTTTTAAAACGCAGTGTTTCTGCATGCATTTTTAAAAATGCACTGCTGTATGCATTTTTTTTCTTCCATTTTTTATTAATATTTTTTAATAATAATTCAAAAACGCAGATGTAATGTGAAAAACACATGCGTTTTGTATATATGTGGAAATGCATGCCTATAAAAAATGCATATAGTGTGAATGGGCCCTGAAGGGCAGTGGAAGTCTAGAGACCTCGTTTATTTAAAGCATAAATAATGCTGCGTGTCCACTCACCGCTACGTCCAGTTTTTGTGTCATGGCTTTCTCATTCATCCTTCTCAGGTGCTCAGCTTCTTCCTTCAATTTATTCGCTCGCTCTGCTTCCAACCTCAGCTGATCTTTCTGTCTCTGTAACTCTGCACGTAGCTTGGCTTCTTGCTCTTCTTGTAGTTGGACTTGCTGTTAAAATACAGAAACATGTAACTTATTTTTTTTGCTCACACAATTTTAATAATATTGTAAGCCAACACCCCCTACATATTGTATACTCTGTTCCCCAACCTATTATATTGTAAGCCTGATTGGGCAGGGTCCTCTACTCCTCCTGTGTCATAACCTGTGTGTTATCTTGTGTTGCATCTCAACACTAATTTAATGTACAGCGCTGCCTAGTATGTTGGTCCATTTGCACAATTTATAGTTGAGGTTGAAAGTTTGTGAACCATTTAAAATGTTATATATTTGTACATAAATGTGGCCTAAGGCATAATCTTATTTTCAAACAATTCCTGAAGCTAGGCATAGACATGCCGATTCCTGCACGACCCGACCGCCGATCAGATACAGTGCGCGTTCCCGAATCCGTTCGGAATCGGGTCGGCAAGGAATCTGATGCACCAACCTGAAGGATGGGCTAAAATCAGCCGTCATGTCGGATCGCACATTGATCCAACATGACGGATAATTTTGATCTGATCCCAATAGTTTCCCAGCCGAAGTAATGGGCGGCACACAAAGGGTGTGACGTCATCACGCCTGCCCACTAGTGCCGAAATCGGGTCGGGAGTCGACGGGAAATCGTATATCGTAGTAGAAAAGATAAAACATGTACAATAAAATAGTTTGGTGTTGTAAAAGACTAGGTTAATAAAGTGATTAAGTTCAAAGTTAGGTCAACAATTTTGTTGAAAATATTTGAATGGATTTGAACTTAATTCATGCAAAAATTACACAAAATAGAGCAATACTTTTCTGGTGATGATATCATGTTCATGGGGCTTTGCAATTCACTCTTAAGCCCCCCATACACATTTGGATTTTTCTCCTGACTGATTTTTTGTCAGATCGTGTCACCCGATTATCACTTAAATGTTATGGTCGATCGGTCGGCTGGCACGAAAAATCGGAATTCGAATTATCACCGATCGATAGGCCCGACACTATTTTATTAACAGCAGATCGACCAAAATTTGCGGACAGGCCTGATTATTCTCCCGATCGATTACCCAGATCGACCACGCTGGTCGATACGGCAAAATTCATACGAAAAATTGGAACGTGTATGGGGGGCTTTACAGACATTTTAAAATGCAAAATTCGAGCATCTCTACCCAGGATCTCAGAAAAAGGGGTTTTGATGCCCATAAAATTATAAAACGTCTCAAAACTATCTCAGAAGAATTTGGACTTCACCATTCTTAAGGCTGACAGACTTTGTATAAATCAGTGGTTCCCAAACTGGGGGGCGCGAAGGTATTCCAGGGGGAAGGGGCGTGGGCCCTCATTCTGAACCTGTGTTTGAATGGTGAGGGGGGCTCGATAATGCCCCTAAATAGAAATGGGGGGCCTTGCAATGAAAGTTTGGGAACCACTGGTATAAATTAAGAAATATAGAGAATGTTGATACGCTACACTGAAGTGGTCAGGGTGACTTCTAAGCAAATGAAGGCCGGTCTCACATTGATGACTGTTGATGTTCATGAGTCCACTTTAGGGAGAATAGTAAACGTTGTGTATGGCAGTGAAGGCAAGTAGTGTCCAGCTCCAAAAATATTTCAGTACATTTACAGTTTGATAATGATCATGGGTTGAATGTTGTGCCATCTGTGAAATATTGTGGTGGACAGGTTTTGGTTTGGGACTTTTTTGCTGAATCTGGGCCTCTACAGCTTCCCATCACTGATGGAAGCCTAAATTCTGAACCATAACACTTACATCAAAAATGAAAAAACATCTGTTTGTAAACCAAATCTCAGAAGACAAAACTGTCATGCAAAAAGACAACAATCTTATATATCCCAGGTGCCCAACCTGCGGCCCTTTGGGCATTCTTCAGCGGCCTTCCTCTGCCCTCCACTTGCAGCCCCTGAAACCTTTGAATCAAAGGTTATGCGCCCCATAGATACAATCAAAGGTTTTGATGATGTATATGACACAAAAAGTGCATTACCATACTACAGTGTTTCCTAATGCTAAATAAAGTATCATTTAAAACAAGTTTTATTTTGGTTTTTTAAATGAAAAATTATGTCTTCTACCTATGCATGCTGTAATTTTTTTTATTATAAAATGCTTATACAAGTCAGTATAGACTGAAAATGTTATGTGCGGCCCTTTAGTGATGCTGAGGACCGCAGTTGTGGCCCTCTATATCAACTCAGTTGCCCACCTCTGCTATACACTTGTTTTCCAAATAATGGATACAGAAGAATAAAGTTAATTCTGGAAATACCTGATCTTAATCCAATTAAAATGTTGTGGAAAGACCTAAACCAAGAATGTGAGAGAACCCACAAACATCTAAGATCGGAAACTGTTCTGGTTTAGGAAATGGGCTAAAAATGTGCGCATTTATGTTAAAAAATAGAAAATTTTTAGGGGTGTGCAAACTTTTAAGCACCAATGTTATTGAAAATAGATTGAATAAAACTGACTTTGTGTCACAATAAAGAAATAGGCACACAATCTATACACTGGTAATCTGCAATATATGAAATGCTTGTTCTTGGGTCAAGAAACTCTTATAGAAGATCAAACTTAAACTTTATAAAACATTTAACCTTGTAGAGTCATTGACAAATGATAAAATTCTGTTATTTGACTACTTTGTCACTCAAGAGAGTTGGGGAATATTAGAGACATTTTCATGGTCCTCTTACAGCTATAATACGCAATGGATATGCAAGTATTGCTAAAAGGAATATGACATGGACGGAATAGAACAGAGGGGGGTCTAGCTTGGCTTTAAGCACACTGCCTACGCTTTGCTTTCATGCAGCGGATCACATTAAGCCGTGTTCCTCCAAACTGTCATTTCCCTCATCAGCTGCTGACACGTTCACATTCAGGGTGACACCATTCCCTGTCTATGGAGCCATCACCTTCACACGTTCAAACACTTCACAATTAACATCATTAGGTTTAACTGCATCAGCTACAGCTGACTTGTGTTGTGAACTGTGCAGCAGGATACCATACATATTTATGTTGTCTCCTTTCTCAGGCTTTAGAATAACAAGCATTTTCAACTAATTAAAATAATAATAATGAAGCGTCTTTATAGTAGGAGAATTGTCATTAAAGAAGCGGAGTACAAGGTCTGAACTTAGGCCAACCTTAGATGCACTCTTCAGGATCAATACATAAAGATTTACAAAAGAATTAAGATCTTCACTTTTAATCATGTCATGTAACAAATCTCATTGGATTCCTTTTAGTTCAGCTTTGTGACTTTAAAATGTATAATTCAATATATAATTACCATAACTTTCTATCATTACGTGCAACAAAATTTGTAACTACTTAAAGTAGGAATTTCGACTTAAAGGTCAGCAGAAGAGCACCGGGTCTCGGTCCATTTAAAGCTGTAATTTTACATTGTAATGTTTCTAGGCAAACTGGCAAAGCAACTGGACTTGCGTAAGATTTTTCAGTTGACATGCAACTGGCTTCTTCTTTTTCTTATAAATTCAAATATCAATCAATAAAGTAATTTCTAATTTAAAAAGCCAGTTGAATGATCACAAAACATCTTCAAGAAACCTTCCAACCAAGTCCAGTCGCTTTACCTTGCTACAGAAGATATTTTTTTTGCCTGTGGTTTTCCAGTGGATCCACAGAATTATGGGACAATTTATGGAGTGAGATGTTGATAACAAATTAAATTAATTCCAGAAAATATATTTTCCAGCTTCAGGCAAGGTTGACTTGTACAAGTATAGGATGAATATGAATCTCATCGTATTATGGAGCATGTACAGGGCTTTGGAAAGGAATCAATTGGTTTTGAATCGATCACACTGTGTGCTGGCGTGATTGATCACAGTAAGACTGACAGTCAATATTGCAATCCCACAAGCCAATCGAATATGGCTTCCTTCACTTTTATCAACTGGTCCTGTATTTCAAATAGGAAGGTCAGCTTTGCGTTACCTTTTACGTATTGGCCAAGCTAGGATAGGCAAAATACTAAATCAGAAGCTCAACATTACATTATATATACTGTGGGGAATTAGCCTCAAACGGGCACTTTCAATCACAGCAAACCATACGGTTCTCTTTAGGGCTCCTGCCGGTATTTATTCATTAAGTCCCAACAGAAATGACCTTTGCAGGGGTCAATCGACAACACAAATGTCTTTGGAAATGCCAAGCCTCCTGGCTTGCACAAGGTCCAACACAGGCTCTTCCCTTTAGCTCAGGGAACAGCTATCACAGCCTGGCACCTAGATGTCCCCAGCCTGTGCCATACACCCCCTGTGCCCCCTGGTATCCGCTGCTCCAGCACCACAGTGTCTCCCCACCTCATCAGGAAGCCCCGACTGAGTGGCTTCAGTCCCTTTTGTGGAGACACACTTGGCTCCATTCACCTGCAAACAGGTGTTAACCCTTTCAGTGGACCCTGGGGGAATAGAGAGGCCCACCCAATTCCATCCTCCCTATCCCAGAGTCCGGGAGCCCTGTAACAAAAAACCAAAACAACACACTCAGCAACCGAACGGTGCTGGGCAAATTATTCCCGGACTCCTTCCAGGACACCACCTAATGGTCGATTCACACAGTGACAGATGACCAGTTTGTCACAATACATATATAAGTTAGGTTTAGAAATGATACAATAAGATTGTACTGTGTATATCTAGCACTTGTTAATAGCATTGTCAATATTATGACCACTGAGGATGCTTTGTGACTTGTGAACCAAATACAATTCTGGGTCCACCATTTTCTATGGTTTAAGCCCCCCATAAACCTTTAGATCACTCCATACAATTTCCATTAGATCTACAAACACCTATGTAGTGCCGGGTCCTCCCTGATAGAATACATAGTGATTGAAAGGGTTAGAAAGGTCCACATATTACATGGTTTTGGTAGAACAAAAGATGATTTACAGAAATTTTATGGTTAGATTGTAAGGTGTATGGGGGGGCTTAAGCCATTTTGGAAGCCCACCGTTGTTGATCGAGCAGTGAAACAACAGAGGTGGTGAGTTCTAGGGGTTTCCTTTATTAGATTTAACTAACTGAAAACACACCGTATCTGTATATATCTGCCAGCATCCCATCTTAACTATGCAATAAAGGAAAACAAAATGTTTTCAGTAATCCTCCCTAAGGCTATGTTTCCATTATACGTCGGGACCCCCTCCACTAAGCATATTGCTTGGTGGATATCCCGACGTAGCACATAGACAATGCCTCTTCAGAGGATGCTGTGTTTAGACACCTGATGAGGCAGAGGCTCAACGTACTTCACTACGTTCAGCCTTGCATCAGCTCGGCGCAGTGAAGACTGTGCTCCTTCAGAACCTCCCGCCAAGCAATACGCTTAGCAGAGGGGGTCCCGACGTATAGTGGAAACATAGCCTAAGGAGGAAGGGGACTTTAAAGGCTAGTGCAATGGGCTATTGCAATGTCTTGTAAACAATTGTTATTTTTATCCATGTTTGGAATTGTATGTACACACCGCATTTTGGCTGTGTACTTGATCATTTATACATTTTTCTTATTTGACTTCACAATTTCACTGTGAATTTATTAATTTGAATCTATTTTCTGATATGACTGCCTTTAAAGTCCCCTTGCTCCTTAGGGAGGATTATTTGCTGCGTAAAGCATACATGAGCAAGGTTTATAACCTGTACATGATTACCAAGTTACTACTCAATACTCACAGTTATAATAAATATTATACCTTTATGAATGGACGTGATACTATAATGAAGGAATGATGTAGATAAAAGAGTTGCTCTGATGCTGGGTGTGCTTGCCTTTCTCAGAAAAGTCTAATCCTTAACTATACCATAACAGAGTTTCTATTATTCAATGTATACATTTCATGTGACAACTAAACGTGGACAGCAGCAAGCCAAGTCACATAACTTAATGGACACAAAGGAAAAGTGATCTCTTTGTCATCCTCCTTGTAGCTTCTTTCACACTCACACATTGCTATTGTCCGTGACTTTATTTGTACTCCTTTTGACTTCTTCTTGGCCCATCTGCCAGCAATAAGGTGACAGGAAATTTAAGAGCACTTTCCTCTGTTGTTAGGCATTGGATGTAGTTCCACACGTCTATCCCTATAGTAAAGACAAATGACCAAGCCGCAGATGCGCCAATGGCTCTTTGACATTGTTTGTCAACAATATCAAAACAAATAAAGGTTTATTCCACCTGAAGTTATTCAATTTGGTGTTGGATGTATAAACCTACAGACATGGAATATCTTTCAAGAACATCTTTTTCATGCTGGAGTTTCCTTTTTGACATGGAGTTGGAGTTCCCCTCTGTACCTTCTGCATAGTAATGAGATCTGATAAAATCAAGTCCCAGTGGAGTCTATTAGGCTAATGGCCGATTTCAAATTTGAGCCTAACAACCGGTAATCATGAATTTAATGAACACTAAATACAAAACCAAGACTATAATTTTGGAGCAAAAAGTCCAGCAATCCCTTACAGAGGGGACTAATAGTGACAACAAAAAGCCAAGAGAACCCTGCTGTTCTTTAAGGAGATTCACTGGGCTGGAAAATTTGGAACGTACTGCCGTTGTTCTTTGTCAGTTGAGCAGAGATACGAGATACCATTATACTGATACCTCCAAAGGGGAGCTTGGCCCATTAAACGGCGTACATCAGTGTTGCATGATAAAAGGATCTTCTTAAGCTTTTATCAGAAACAAGTAATTTCCTTTGTATATAGTTGACCCAAAAAAGAGAGATTATAGTAGTGGATTGTAGTCCAATTATCACATGACACAGAGATCCCTAATGTGTGAGGTTGTAGTAAGATCTAAATTTCTCATTAGAAACCATTTTTAATTAAATGTACACTTCGCTTGTAAAGGCCCCCATACACATCTAGATTTTTCATCCAATCAACTTAATTCAATAAATTTTTTGGGTTGATTGATTGAAAATGTATGGCATCCCACATGTTTAGATCAACCTAAAACAATTAAAATTGGGAAAAATAATTTATTGAAAAAGGATTGGACGTGTTGGTAAATTTAAATTGGTTGTATGGAAATGCATTACACTTTCAGTCTAATGCT
>CM070036.1:142287323-142297819 GCA_036250615.1 Ptychadena robeensis | reverse complement strand
TCTTTTTAAGTTGATTGAACAGAAAATCTAGATGTGTATGGGGGGCTTTACCATCCTTTGCTTGCAATTTAAGATACAATCTTGCTTCTTTCATTTAGGACTAATGTTTAGTTATTATAAAGTCAACATGAAACCATGAAACAAACTGTTATTTATAATGTATTTGTATTTAAAAATGTTGGTGATATAATGCGATATACATTGCTGAAATACATATATGTGAATCATTTATCTACCAAAGGGTCTGTAATTCTGACCAGTCACAAAAATTACTATTATCTTGCATTTATATAGAACCAACATATTATGCAAACCATTGCATAATACTAAGGGCTTGTCCCCACAGGCGAAGTTGGCCTCGCGGTTCTGAGCCGCGGGCAGCCGCTTCCGTTAATTTTAATGGGCTTGTCCCCACTTGCGCTGCTGATTTGAAATGGGGGCACCATGGCGCCCATGAGCGGCTACATTTAGCCACGGCCACTCACCAGTGAGGGCAAGCCCTAACTGACTATCAGAGGAGCTCGCACAATTGATTTATGTAAACGCGCAGGTTGAACGATCTTTCGATAGTTTAACTCAAAATCAATACATGTGTGTGGGGGGCATAAGCAGGGCCATTTCTAGCCATATGCTGCATATGCGTGCGCATAGGGCCATGAGGACCACTAGGGGCTCCCAAGCTCCGCTCCATAAGCCCCCTATGCATGGGTTGATTCCTGTTTGCGATTGCGGACGTTTGGGTATTCACTTTCTTCCCCTCTTTTTCTCTTCCCCTGTCGGCGGAGGGGGTATGGTGTGTGTCCTTTTGTCCTCTCTTCCCTCCGCCATGGGGAGCGGTGCAATGTGTCCTCTCTTCTGTCTGTGGGGGGGGGGGGGGTTGCTGGTGCGGTATCGCGTAGGGCCCTCAAAGAGCTAGAAACAGCACTGGGCCTAAAGCGGATGTACACTCAATATGTAAATAATAAGTTTGACTTGCCTCTGAGCTGGTAGGATGGTGGCGTAGGGCTCCACGATCTGAAAATATTATATTTACCTGCTGTTCCATGGAATTGTATGAGCAATTCCATATTTATTTGCCAGGCTTTAAAGGGTCGATATCACGGGTGGCCTCTGGGGATGTTCAATGGTTTTCTATGGGAATTGTCTACAATGTACTTTCAATGAAGAGCAGAGATAACAGAATCACCCAGCAAACACTTCGCTCTTGTGACGTCTCGCCGAGGCTATACGTAATCAGGACCAGGAAGTGAGGGAGGGCTGCAGGGGGTTCTTCTAAAATCCTAACAGGTAGGTTGTTTTTTTAATGCATTCCTCCTATATTATTGGCACTTCTGAAATAATAAATTTCTGGTGGTAGGTCCGCTTATAAAGCTAGCCATACACTGCACGGATTCCCTGGCTGATCGATTCAGCACCGATGGATTCCGGCGATTCCGCCGGCATCCACAGGTGAGAACGATCAGCCAATTAGGGAATCCGATCGTGGCAGCCCACCTTGCACGGCCGGATCCGTGTCCGATGGATCGGCTCCCTGACCGCAACGCCCCCTGATCAGAGCAGAATCGGACCCGAAAAGACCAACAGGTTGGTTCTTCCTCGGATCCGATTCTGTGCCCCCGATCCATCGGATGCGGTCGGACGGGCAAGGTGGGCTGCAGAGGATTCCGGCACGATGGATCCGTGCCGTGTATGGCAGCCTTAAGTCATAGTCAAAGGTGTAGGAGGAACCTGGAGTACCAGAGGAAACTCACACAGACATGAGAAGGACCAAAAAAACACTGGCAGACAGTACCCAGCCCAAGATTCAAACTGGAAACCCCAGTACTAAGTGAGCAGAGTGCTAACCACTGAACCACCGTGCCACCATGCCTATTACTTTGCAGTAAACCATGCCACCCCTTTAAACTGGAATAAATGAGAAACAGTAGAATGGTTATACCATCAATTATGAGTAAGTGATGGAGCAGGTGATGGAGATAGATGGGCGTAATGTGCTGAGGAGCAGGTGATGGACCAGGACGCATCATTTAGTAGTTTAGTGCAGTTTGTATGGTGATTCTATCCTTGGCAATATGCACATCAGTGTAGTTCAACCTTATCTCAAATGTTGCTAAAATTATTTACAATGAGATCATTTAATTTGAGCAACAGTTTAGAGTCAAAACGCATCTTTTTGTTGACCAGAAAATACAAAAGTTTAAGAAGCGTGTTTGATGTTTGGCTAAGAGGTCTGATAGTTGTATAAACAGGATTATTAGAGCCGTCCCTTTCCTGTATAATGGACCTTATTAATGTACTATAAAGCATTGCTAATTCATCTGCCATTGAGTCAACACCAGCGCTCATCATCGTAACACAAAAATGCTATTATTGTGAACGCTTCAGAGCGGTGAGCAAATACACTCGGTTAAATATAAATATCAACCTGAATTAGCTGCAGGTGTCCGAGGCTTTCTATGTGTTTATATATGAAATCCAATCAGTGCCACAAGGCAAACAATGAAGAAAATGTGCGTTAAGACTTTTCATGGTCAATGTGGTGGCTTCTTTATGATTATATTTATTTTATGTATCAGACCGGGAACAGGAATATTGTAAAACAAATCATGTTTCAAGTGCTGTGTTTGAATACACAAAGAAGTAAGATTGGTGGTCTAGATAGGGACTGCTTTAAAGCTGGCCATACACCTTCAGATCTCTCTGTCAGATATCCTTTAGATCTACCCACAATGTAGTGCCGGGTCCTCTGCGACTGAACACAGGTAGACTTGATGGTTTAGAAAGTCCCTCATATTACATGGTTTTGGTATAACAAAAGGAGATCTAAAGGAAATCTGACAGAGAAATCTAAAGGTGTATGGGGACCCTAACGCAGCAGAGTGAGATGAAATCGTTGGTTACGCCACATGGGGAATATGATTATTGAGTGATTTCGACTGTAAAGTTTATCAAAGTAATCTGAAATCGTAGCTTGAATTCATCTTACGATTTTAGTTTCAATCGGAAGTGATGTGTTAAAGGGAAGTAGCCACACATCGAATATCATTGACTCGACCAAAAAAGCTGCAAGGAATGTAGTTTGATGATTGTACAATCGACCAAAATTTTCCAGCCTGTCCGACCACGATTGAATCGATTTGACAAAAATCAATTATCTTCGATTGAACCATGTGGGTGGTAAAATGATTTTTATTCAATCGATCATATTTTTCATCTAAATAAGTCGATTGAACGCTAAAATCGAACCATGTATGGCTAGCTTAAGGGCTCTGCTCTGCTATGTTTTTTTTCCCGCAAATGGCACGGACTGAAAAAATGTAGTTGAGTGGAGCTCTTAAGCAGGGTATACGCATGTAGATATTGGCCAGATCAATGGCCGCTTCGAGCACCGTGTGCGCTCATGGCCATCTGTCTGGCCCACATCTAATGCAGCCATCCCTGTTTTCGAGCGGGACCAATCAATCCCCCTCAAAAACAGGGATACCGGACATGACCGTAAACTGCGAGGTCTCCATGCAAAGCATCGTCAATATCCAACATCGGGCAGCAGCGTGATGACGTCATGCTACAGGGAACCTCGAACGGCTCCTATGTCGAGCTGTGTGTTCCCTGCTTTAAGGTGTCGGGTGGATTTTTTAATGAATCCAAGCACAATCGATTGCCGTGCGCATTGATCGATTGCGGCCACTCTTTTCTCGAGCGGGATCAATTAAAACCACTTGAAGAAAGCTTGATCGAACAGGAAACCAACATGTTAGTAAATCCCTGTTCTGATTGCCAGCGTCCCCATTGAAACTAACGGCCGACAAACAAAGGCTGCCCGCCGATGCAATGAGCGACGGAGTGCAGTGTGATGACACCATAACGCTGTACTCCATCGCTGATCAGTCAGCCCCCACTCAGTACATGTGTGGGGGCCTGTACTTGGGTGACCACTGTCAAGAGAGGATTTACCTCACATTTGAGAGACTTCCTCTCATTCCCTCTTTATTTGTTAGGACAATTTGTGATATAAACATCCCCAACTGGACATGATAAAAAAAATACATAAGAGCACAGAAATACCTACACAACTTACTCAATCCATATTCAAACAATTATTTAGCCCTAAAGGCTGGAATACACGGCTAGATTTTTGAGCCGACAGAGAGATCTCTGCATTGATGATGACGTCATCACGCTACTGCCTGGCTTCCCTGATATCAGGAGCCAGCTGTCAGCCCATCATATACTTTGAATGGGGAACCGCGGGTCCCTATTCAAAGTATAGGACATCGAACAAGGTTTACCAACATGTTGGTAACCTGTTTGGCCGAGCGAGATCAATGGAAACGTCATACCCGTGTATTCCAACCTTTAAAGAAAGAGACAAAGAAAAAGTATAGGACAAGCTTGTATAAAGTAGCTTGTGACCTAATCTGGTCCCTTGGTTATGGCCGCCCTCCTGCTTGCCGCGTACCAGCTACCACAATTATCCATTGCATTTCCGAACATTGATAACCGCCTCAGTATTTGCCCCGTCTTATCAGTTGCGCAGACCCAATCATTGCACAATTACTGTATATTAATACTCATCACTCAAGCTTCAACAAATGTCTCTTGTTGACCAAAGTAAACACCCCACACCTGTTTTGTGTGAAAGACGCATCCACGGGAAAAGAGAAACAGACGATAAAACAATAAAAGGAAAATAAATACTAATGAGAGGGGGAGTTCACAATAGCAGCACTTAGAACCTATGAAAATTAAATATAAGGCACTTGGGGTTTATTGAAGTGCGGCTGCCCACACTTGTCCTAATTCCCAGCCACGGTGAAGTGGTTGGGTCTCAGCATTGCTGGCGAGTATTACCATATTCATTAGGCTGGTAGTCTGTGGAAAGCAGGAGGTGTCAATGGCTGCCTCATTCTTTTAGTGGGTGTTTGATCCTGGCCCCAATTTAGCCACAATAAATTGTATTGACAAGCTGGTTGAACGCAAGCAATGACTGAGGTTTCAAAGCCAGTGTGGCATGCCTGGGGATGAGAATGGAAGAATAATGACATCAAGGATACACAATCTAAATGATTTGCAAACACAACAAACCCAAAAACAAGAGGATTAAGAGGAATAAATTAGCAGGAGATTAAGGGGGAACCTCGCACCTGTGGATGTGTGAACGGCTACTGCTTCTCCTGGCACTGAATATTAGAATACCCCGACCCCATTTATAAAGGAACGTATACCATGCCACTTCCATGTAAAATGTATGTATGGACCTACTTCTACTCTACTCAACTCATGGAGAGTCCCATGGTATTGCAATGCATATTACCATCTCTCACACCTTTGTCTCACCCAGTGGTGGCCAACTGAGTTGACATGAAGGGCCACGTGTGCGGTCCTCAGCATCACTAAAGGGCTGCACATAACAGCATTTTATAATGAAATGAGGAGAGCAGGCATAGCTAGAATATATTATTTTACATTTTTTCATTATACTTAAATTATACTTCAAGGATTAGGTAACACTGTAGTGTGGTAATGCGCATTTTGTGTCATATACATCGTCAAAGCATTTGTGCCCCTATTCTCAGGGTATGTGCCACAATATATATTACACAATCACCCCCCCCCCCCTGTTCATTGGTGGAATAGTGGGAGCAAAGGCACTCACCTGTCTGCTGATTCCCTGCCAACACTATAGGAAAAGAGGAGAGGCGAGGGATTGCTCAGGCTCCATCTGGGTTGTTCATTGGCTTTTACATATGCCTATCATGTAAGTTTATTGCCTCTCCATCTCAGGGTTTCCAGGGTCCCAAGTGGAGGACTGAGGGGGGCCGCCGAAGAACACCCAAAGGGCAGCATGCAGCCCCTGGGCTGCAGGTTGGGCACCTGGGGTCTAGCCTATTGTGTAAATCTAACCATTCATGGGTTGACATTTACACGATTTTACGATCCAGCGCCAGTCTAACATAGATCAATTGCACCGCCCTGGTGCCAGATTCGGTCCGTTTTTTAATCTGGGCCGTTGTAACCTTGATGAAAAGATTCTTTGGCTCCCCATTTGCTATTTCTTTTTAAATAAAAAATATCAGGTAAGTTTAATTGTGATTGGGCACAATTATTTAGTTAATTTATATATTTTAAAAAAGTTTACATATAGCAATAGGAAAGATACTATAGGAAATTAAATTTAGGCATGTTGACACGGTCAAGGCGTACCGCTGCAGTTTAAACCGAGCTTCAAAATAGTGAAGAAGGGTGATTGAAGTGACTTTGAACGTGGCATGGTTGTTGGTGCCAGACGTGCTGGTCTGAGTATTTCAGAAACTGCTGATCTTCTGAGATTGTCACGTACAACCATCTTTAGGGTTTACCGAGAATGGTCTGAAGAAGAGAAAACATCCAGTGAGCGACAGTTCTGTGGGCACAGCGCCTTGTTGATGCCAGAGGGCAGAGGAGAATGGCCAGAGTGGTTCGAGCTGATAGAAAGGCAACAGTAACTGAAATAACCACTTGTTACAACCTCGGTATGCAGAAGAGCGTCTCTGAACGCACGACACATCGAACCTTAAGGCAGATGAGTTACAGCAGACCACACCGGGTGCCACTCCTGTCAGCTAAGAACAGGAAACTGAGGCTACAATTCGCACAGGCTCACTGAAATTGGACAATAGAGGATTGGAAAAATGTTGCCTGGTCTGACGAGTCTCGATTTCTGCTACGACATTCAGATGGTAGGGTCAGAATTTGGCATCAACAACATGAAAGTATGGATCCATCCTGGTTCAGGCTGGTGGTGGTGGTGTGGGGGACATTATCTTGGCACACTTTGGGCCTCTTAGTAGTAATTGATCATCGTTGCCACACCACAGCCTACCTGAGTATTGTTGCTGACCATGTCCATCTCTTTATGACCACAGTGTACCCATCTTCCAGCAGGATAATGCACCATGTCATAGAGCTCCAATCATCTTAGACTGGTTTCTTGAACATGACAGTGAGAACCTTTGGGATGTGGTGGAACGGGAGATTGGCATCATGGATGTGCAGCCGACAAATCTGCAGTAACTGCGTGATGCTATCATGCCACTTTGGAGCAATGTCTCTGAGGAATGTTTCCAGGACCTTGTTGAATCTATGACACAAAGGATGAAGGCATGTCTGAAGGCAAAAGGGGGTCCAACCCGATACTAGCAAGGTGTGCCGGTGAGTATATACATAAGATTTTAGTGGTTAGGTTTGGAAGTACATTAAGTGACTTTTTTTGTATATTTAAATATCATTATATAACAAATACATACCTGATAATATACATACCATATGATGATAATGGATATCCATTAAGTGGCAAAAAGCCAATTCCTAAATATATAGAACCCCACCCCCAATGTACATATGCATAAACACATTGAATGAAACCAAATAACTAAAGCACTTTTTTATCATTTCAGCAGGTTCAGGAAATGATACAGAGTGTTACATCCTTTGTCATGGCACGGGCAGCACAAGCTTACCAAACAGATGTGTGAAATGCGTTAAGGCTGCAGTAAGTGTTACAGAGGTGAAAACTGCTCCTGACTAAGGATGCCAAAATGCCTGAAACTACTGTCAAGCTGTCATTGTAATGAAATAAATATACAGCAAAAAAAGACTTAACAAATTTACCAACGAAACATACATTAGCACTATCAATCTGGTTATTTATTCAGGCCCAAGGACATCTTGCTTTCTCAGTACCCTATCAGCAATCAGAGAATGTATTGTGAAACCGAGTGTTTGTTGTACCAAGTGAAAATACGCTTGTTTGACTGGAGGAGGTTTACATATCAAGTGTGGACAGTTGTTTTACACCCCGATGTATTAGCTCAGCAAGTGATCAGCATATGGAAACAATTAAACACAAGTAGCAGCACAAAAGTCTAATTATTGAAATTATGGGTCCCCATACACCTTTAGATTTCTCTGTCAGATTTCCTTTAGATCTCCTTTTGTTTTACCAAAACCATGTAATATGAGGGACTTTCTAAACAATCAAGTCTACCTGTGTTGCAGAGGACCCGGCACTACATAGTTGTTGGTAGATCTAAAGGATATCTGACAGAGAGTTCTAAAGGTGTATGGCCAGCTTTAAGCTGGCCATACACCTTTAGATCTCTCTGTCAGATATCCTTTAGATCTACCAACAACAATGTATTATAGGATTTATTGCGATTGAACACAGGTAGACTTGATGGTTTAGAAAGTCCAACAAAATTTTTTATTGAATTAAGTTGATTGAACGAAAAATCTAGATGTGTATGGGGGCCTTAACTTTACTCAAGTGGTTCATAATGTAACCCAGAAAAGTGTTGCATTAGATGTTTGGAATGACAAATCTGTAAGGAAAGGTGAATAAATAACAAGGAGTTCATGTTGCAATGAAATTCAGAGTTATGGAATATGGGAAGGATTTACAGCCAGGACTGAACGAAAGCACACATTTTAATTTCAAATTAAATGTTTTAATAGTGTCTTAACGCTGAGGTTTTTCATAACAGAACATTTATCTGGTCCTTTGGAGGTCTTTAAATTAGGCAAATAAATATTCAGAAAAACAATAACATAATATTTTCATTTACCAAAGAAGAAGCAAAAGAATTAAGTACACCTTTCCACTTCCATAGAAATTAAGAGTTAAGGCCCCCACACACGTACCAAGTGGGGGCCGACAGAGCAGCTCAGAAAAGCTCTGGAGTGCAGCGTGATGATGTCATCATGCTGCTCTCCAGAGCTGACAGCATCGGCCGGCACACCGGTCTCCATTGAAACGAACGACATCGGCCAGAGATTATCGGACATGTCCGTTCTCTGGCCGATCTGTGGGCACCCCCAATCGGCGGCCGATCTTGCCACCAATCGACGTCCCCGAGCTGCGCACGTCCATCGGACGGCAGCAAAATCGGTCGCCGCTCGGTGCGTGTATGGCAGCCTTTAGGCTACATTTACAAGATCACTTCCCGGGCTGCTGTAGTAGGCAGCAGCCCATAAAATTACTGGGCACTCCTGTCTGCAAGCGCCTGTAAATCTGTGCAGGTGCTAAGGGGGCGTTTAGATAGCATCCTGAAAACTGATTGGTGAACGCCTCATGTCCCATTCGCCAGGCCGTTGCACTAATTGCTCTTTTACCAGACGATTAAACAACGCCTGTGTAAATGAGCCCTGAATGGAGAAGCCAAGTGTTGCTAATCATATATACTGAGAATTGAAACCGAGAGGCGGGTGCAAGCTCGTCAACTCAGATTCAAAAATGATTTCCCTTGGAGACTTGGACTCTCA
The DNA here is from genome assembly GCA_036250615.1 of Ptychadena robeensis. Lineage (NCBI taxonomy): Eukaryota > Metazoa > Chordata > Amphibia > Anura > Ptychadenidae > Ptychadena > Ptychadena robeensis. Next base: position 142,288,519 of record CM070036.1, on the reverse strand, counting down.
GTCCAGCCCTAACCCTGTGAAGGAGTTTACCCTCTACCTAACATTTGAACCGACTTGTTCAGTTACCATATATCTTGGAAGACTACCTTACATGAAGATACTCATTCTTCGGCTGGTTATCTGACGCTCTTTGGCCCCCCGTTCCTGGGTAGGAGCCGGCTCCAATCTGGTTGTGTTGGCAATTATGGCCTAGAGAGGCCCATACTGGTTCTAGGACTGAATCCTCCTACTTCACCCCTGAGGACGTTTTCTAAAAACGAAACGTACGTCGGGTTGGGAGCAATGTCATCCACCAATCGCTAAAACCACCACCAATGTTGTTCTGTATTCTATGTTCATGCTTGTAACCAGATGCTGAGCCTCTCTTTATTGTTGTTTTTAGGGCTTGCGCCCAATAACCTGTAATAAATTTACACTGTTTTGCGTAATACCTGAATATCTGTAAAATTGAGTAAACACCCCCCGCTGAGCCTTTAAAGTCCCCTTGCCCCTGGTCTCCTAGGGAAATCATTTTTGAATCTGAGTTGACGAGCTTGCACCCACCTCTCGTTTTCAATTCTTAGCATATTGTTATTTGGGATGCTGGCTCTATCGCCAGATGAATAGTAGTTTTTTGGAATCATATATACTGGATTAAATGATCATCAGCAATGATCAATATTATAAAAAGCCATTTCCAAACAAAATGAAATCCATTTTTTTTTCAAGTGGAAAACATTCAGATCTGCCCATGTGTGGACATCCCAGCAAATTCACACAAAGATAAGACCAAGAACAAAAAACAAGAGAAAATGCAAAAAACCAAAGCTGCATATTTAACATTAAACTTCCTGACTGAACAAAAACTAACTTCATTTGAGGGAACCATAATACTTTGGATGTATGTTCCTTGGACAGATTAGACAAGAATGGGGAGTTAAGGAATTATGTACATTGAAGCATTTCACGAAAATTTAACACAGCACATTGGACCAAATATCTCATATCAACCGTCAAGAACTATGGTGGTGGGTGATTTTTTTTTGCAGCTGGGAAACTTGGTGGGCCCAGGACCTGGATAAAAATATTGAGAATTAAAGTAACAGCCCAGACCTTCACCTAATTGGAATGCTGCGGTGGGATCTAAAAGCGAGTTTAGCATAAAGGAATACCTTAAGCCCCCCATACACGTTCAGATTTTTCGTACGAATTTTGCC
>CM070036.1:142261607-142285796 GCA_036250615.1 Ptychadena robeensis | reverse complement strand
AAATTAAGGGATGGTGCATGAGACTATCATTTAGGCATCCATAGTATTCAATTGTATACCGATTTTGCCGCTCGTTACGTGTGTGGGGACCCTAAGATGGTGACAGAGCTTACACACTGAGAATGAATACCCTAGTGTTAGGGCCCTTTCACACTATATGCATTTTTTACAGGCATGTGTTTCTGCATATATACCAAAATGAATGTGTTTTTCACATTATATCTGCGTTGGTGTTTTTGAACAAATCAATGAAAAATGCATGAAAAGTGAATCAAAAATGCATACAGCAGTAAGTTTTTAAAAACGCAACGCATGCAGTGTGAATGGTTAAACGTGCGCAGTAAAAAACGCGTGCGGTAAAAAAAAAACACGCACGTTTTTAAAACGCACCGCATAGTGTGAAAGGACCCTAAGGTCTAGTCTACACCGTGTCTCCATTGAACGCCCTGGACGCATCATCATTACCCACCCATCCTGGCCTATCCTGGCTTTCCCTATAACATCCAAACCATAGAAAGAAAAAGGCATTCCAAAATGATTCATTTTGCTGTTCATTATTGAAAAAAAAAAAACCTGAACCTAGAAATAAAATTTGGACTACTTTCACGTTGATAATTGGATGGTGTGGTTGGACATTTATGTAGCATGATCTTGAAAAAAACTTTTGCCAGACTAACTTTTGACCCTGTCCCAGATTACAGTACTAAGCCCTTTTCGGACAGCTGCCAAATTGACCAAAAAAATCGATAAAAAGTGATCAGACATCTTAGAAAATTTTTATATAGTGTTTTCCTGAAAACAAGACAGTGTCTAATATTAATTTTTGCTCCCAAAGATGCCCTATGCCTTATTTTAGGGGGATGTCTTATTTTTCCATGAGAAGCATACGGCACTGGGGTATCAGGGTGGGGGGGGGGGCACTTAAAATGACACAGAGGGGGGGAATCAAAATGGCACACAAGGGGGGGGTTACCATTTTAGCAACCCCTTCTGATCTTCCTGTGTCATTGTGATTGCCCCCTCTGATCCCCCCTGTCCAGAGTTACAGTACCGTATCTTCGGGGGAATGCCTTATGTTTTAGCGAGAGGCAAAAATGTAAGGGTGCCTAATTTTTGGAAGGGTCGTTTCCCTGAAACCTTAGTCATATATATTTGGTAAATATAACTATTTGGGTCAGGTTGGTCTAAAAAATTAAGTTTCTCATTAAAGGTTGAGAATAAATTATATATATTTAGATAGATATAAAAACATATTTTTAGCACCACAATGCCCCTCGCTCCAACCCCCTCCTCCCTCCCAATAAAGACTCTGGCATGTTGCTCTTATGTCCTAAGTATATCGCTGGACCTGTACATTAGTCATGAGATGACTGGTTGGATGAAACATATTATCATAATGAGCCTGAAGTGTTATTCAGAAATATCAATCCGCTAGTAACATATTTACCTGGTTATAAGTCTATTATTTGTTAGGGAAACAGTTACACGTTTGTCTTATCGCACCATGTGTCTGGTTCCCACCAAGTGTCATGATTTCTGGAAATAAGTGTGATTGATACAAAGGGTAAACAGCTCTGCATTAAGTACAAGTTCCAACAAACAAATAGATACGTTCTTATATACAAAAATATATGTACAATATATATGGTCATAAGTTTGTGGACACCTGCCAATCGTATCTATATCAGCTTGTCAGATTCCAAAATCATGGCCAGTATTAGGGATTTGGCTTCAACTTGGAATCTATACAAATCTACATTCTAATTGGAAGACTTTGCAAATGATTACGTGTATCTAGGATAGGAGTTTGTGTCTGGTTAGCCAAAATAACTTCTGTAAAGTCAGATTAGGATGTTGGATGAGAAAACCTTCTTTTGGCTTTTCAAATCATCCAAGTTGAGGTGAAGGCTCTGTGCAGGCCACTTAAGTTCCTCCCCAAAACCCATCAAACTAATTTGGGTTTAATATAGTTTATTACGAGTTGAACCTTATCCCAAAAATAAAATTAGCTGCACTTGATTGCAAGCAAACGACTTGGATAACACAAAAATTGGAGGTTAAAAAGGAGCAACATGACCTTAAAAATGGAATACCTGCATGTTATAACCACAATCAAAGGTTTTAAAATACGAAAAGGCCCTTAAAGCCACAACTAAGACCCTAAGCTTCAATAGAGGGGGTCATAGTAACAGTCAGAAACAACCTTTGGACATGTGTCCACGTAGATGGGCCAATTTCTGGGTGGATTGACAGCAAACTGCTTGCGATATAAAGGCAGTTTTCCTGTGGTTCATTAATGCTACATTACCTATTAGAAAGCCATGTGCGATGCTGTGGGGCTCCGGCGAGCCATTGTAATAAAATCATGGCACTCCGCATTGTAAACAAAGTGTCATGGGCGCACCGCTTTGACAACATAGAGTGGACACGGTCCCATTCATTAGAGTGGAAAGTGTCTTCTCTGTGTCTTTTTCCCTGTGTTGGACGTGCGTAGAAGAAGCAGAAGACACATGTCCTTCCAGTCACCCAGCTCTAGATCAAGGATAAATAGATGATCCAGCATTGACATGACGCACCAACACCCAAAGAGCCCATCCAGGGCCATTTCACACTATATGCGCTGCGGTGCATTTTAAAAATGTGCGCTTTTTTTACTGTACGCGTTTTTACATAGACAACCAATGTTACCATTCACACTGCATGCGGTTTTTTGAAAACACCCTGCTGTATGCATTTTTGATTTATTTTTCCTGCATTTTTTATTGATTTGTCCAAAAACGCAAACGCATATGCAATGTCAAAAACGAATGCGTTTTTGTATATATGCGGAAATGCATGCCTATAAAAAATGCATGCCTTTAAAAAAACGCATATAGTGTGAATGGGCCCTAAATCAGCTTCCTTGGTATATTTGCATTAGAACCACAAGAGACCATAAAAGTGTTAATGAGCCCTTCCAGCTTTAGTTTAATGTTTTTGAATTAATGTTTTGGATTTGGATATTACTATTCATATAAAATCTTAAAATCGTACATATGACATGTGACATATAATGTATCCATTTGTTATGACAGAGCTTGCTTTTGAACTGCTTGTGTCTTAATTAAAGCAGGCAACACACGCATAGATATGGGCCACATCGATGGCCGCTTTGAGCTCCGTGCGCTTACAGCCATCTATATGGCCCATATCTAATGCATCCATGCCTGTTTTCGAGCAGGACCAATCAATCCTGCTTGAAAACAGGGATATCGGACATGACTGTAAACCACGTCTGCGGGTCTTCATGCAAAGCATCGTCGGAGCTGGGGGCACAGCTTTGATGTCGGGCAGCAGCGTAATGACATCATTGCACTGCTGCAGGGAACTTTGAATGGCTCCTATATCAAGCCGTGTGTTCCATGCTTTAGTCAATACTTACTGAAACGCTCAGGCAGGAAAAGGAGTGAGAGATGGTCATGAAATTTCAACTCATTTATATGAGACTTAATTATAAAGCCCCTGAACATGATATAATCACCAAAATTGCTGAAGATGTAGAGAAGGGTTGTGGGGACATTACAAAAAAGTTCAAAATGAAGTCCAAATTTCTACTCAAAACATGTTTACTTACTTAATTTATGGCAAAAACTACATGTGCTAGAGCAATAATTGTATTTGTTTTATATTCCCGCAACCCTTTTCTATATATCTGCAATTTTGGTGATACCTTGTTCAGGGGCTTTGTAATAAACAAACCAGTAAGTAGAATAAAAATATATATATACCGTATTTTTCGGACCATAAGGTGGTTTCCTCCCAAAATTGGGAGGAAAAAGTGCCTGTGTCTTATGGTTCGAATGCTCGGCCGCGGGTGGTAACGCCTTGGCTTCCCGCCAGCTCTCCCGGCATGGAGATTAGCCGCGGAGCTGGAGGAGCTGTCAGTTGAGAGATGCCAGCTGGTGTCCGGCTCTCCCATCTGTACTGTATAATTGCCTATGCCAGCAGAGCGCCGAGCCCTGCCGGCATAGGCAATGAAGAGAGGGATAAATGAACTGGCATCTTTCCCTCTCTCCATCCGTGGAAACTGCAAACACTCTGCAACTCACACGGACACACAGCCAGCCGGAGAGCAGAGGAGAGGAGAGACTCTGCAGCTGTTGGCCCCCCTCCTCTTCACGATCAGTGTGGAGAATGACGTTGTGCTGAGAGTGCACTGCTGCTAGTGACATCTACTGGCTGAATTGAATATTGCATTCATTGAATTCATTGCATTAACCTAATTGATGTGAAAACTTATTAAATCTTTTTTTTCTGGTTTTCCTGCCCTAAAAACTGGGTGGTCCGAAAAATACGGTAGGTATATATATATGGAAAAAAACATCTATCTCTTCTTTATTGGTCACTCCATGGACACACTCCGAGAGAACTTTTTAAGTATTAACCTCTTCCAGTTTTTCCCAACAAACTATTGATAGACAATAGATTGGAAAACATGTAAAATGAAACTTATAGCCACACCTTCTGTCTGGAAATAAAAATACAACATTCAATGATTCAGTCCTAAGTACCATAGTAAATGAATACATGGACAAAGTCCCACTTGTTTTGTATGATAGTGATCACTTTAGTCAGAAAATGCCTCTGAGAAAACACAGATCAATACCAGATTTACAACATTTTTTTATAGTTCCTTTAAACATGAACTTTTACTTATAACATACCTCTTTTTCTTTTTCCTTCAGCTTTGAATTTAAAATATTTTCCAATACTTCCTTTTGCTGGTGAACCTGTAAATAGAAATATTGATCAATGAATAGGTAGAGGTGATTAGCCATACTTACTTAATAGTTTAGTGCCAAAGCAGTGCCATGCAGTGGCTTGAGGGAGAGCATGCCATTGGTAGGAGTGTACACATCGCTGACATCAGCACTGACCCGAGGCCTAGTGGCAAAAAAGAAGGTCGGTAGCGGATAGCTTGGTTTACACTGTAACGCTAGACTCTGTGCCCCATCCGCGAAGGAAGACGTTGTCTGTAGTTTTCTATGGGCGATGATATGCCTGTAAACACATGTGCGCCAAAGCCCACAACATGCTATATGTATGAAGCGGGAGGCTCCCATTGAAAATCAATGAACCCACCCAGTGACGAATACCATATGCTCCATTGTTTTTCTGGTGCATATTGCATGTGTCATACACATTTAAACGGGCATTTTTGTTGGGAATACTTAGCCTTAAACCAGGGAAAACAACACTTGCGTCACCCAATCTCTATAAGTATATAGGAAGTGCGATATGCTATGCAATCTGCATAATCTGATCTCCCTTAAGCCCTCCATACACCTTAAAGCGGACCTACCACCAGGAATCTATGTTTTCATGACTGAAGTGCATAATAGGAGGAATGCAGTGAAAACCCTAAACACGTACCTGTAATGAGCATTTATTAATATAATCAGGCAATTCCTGGTCACTTCGCTGTTAATGGAAGAAGAGCGGACCCTGCAGCACTCACAACACGTGTTTTTCAGTGAGCGCTTTGGCCATAGAATATCACTGAAGCCCCCGTGGCCAACCCGCGATATTGCCCACCATGGGTGTGGATTTAACACTGAAAATCACGTGCTGCTTTGACTTCTGCCGGGTCCGCTTCTCCATTAACCAGGAAGTGAACAGGAATGCCTGATTATATACTAAATTGCTCATTGACAGGTACTTTTTGGGGGTTTTCACTGCATCCTCCCTATTATTGGACTTCTAGTGCCATTAATGAAAACATAGATTCCTGGTGGTAGGTCCGCTTTAAGATTAATCCACACAATTTCCACTAGATATACCAACAACTGTGTAGTAAAGTGGCCTACCTGATAGAATACATAGTCATTAGAAGATATATATCACTGCTATGTAGTGCCAGGTCCTTCCTGATAGAACACATAGTGATTGGAAGGTATAGATCACTGCTATGTAGTGCCGGGTCCTCCCTGATAGAATACATAGTGATTGGAAGGTATATATCACTGCTATGTAGTGCCGGGTCCTCCCTGATAGAATACATAGTGATTGGAAGGTATATATCACTTCTATGTAGTGCCGGGTCCTCCCTGATAGAATACATAGTTATTGGAAGGTATATATCCCTGCTATGTAGTGCAGGGTTCTCCCTGATAGAATGCATAGTAATTGGAAGGTATATATCACTGCTATGTAGTGCCGGGTCTTCCTTGATAGAATACATAGTGATTGGAAGGTTTAGAAAGCTCCTCATATTACATGGTTTTGGTAGAACAAAAGTTGATTGTACAGAAATTGTATGGAAAGATTGTAAGGTGTATGGGGGCATTTAAGTTGCTATTTTGCTTTTACTTAGTTCCCTCTATACAGGTGGCTCGTGTGAAATGTTACAAAAATATGAATATACACATAAAACATGCTGCTTGCTCCTTTGTCAACATCAGAACTGAAGCATCAGCGAGGATTAAACATGCCAACAGGCTTCTTATTATTGAGCTCAATAAGATGCGACAGAAGCGTTTATGCTCGCTGGTATGCCCTCACCAGTTTCATAGAAAGACCCTATTGTAGTGGTGAAGTGTCGTTTTTCATGAATTTCTAAACCTGACAATGCACAAGGCAGAGCCTAGCCGAAATCAAATAGCTGCCATGACTTGGCACGGAGTTTGACAAGTGGCAGGGAAGTGACTCTTTACATATCTAAAGGCGGTGGGATTTGGTGACAACGACGGCGGTGTCATATTCTTATGCCGAACATGCATGAATCTCGGGGCCAAGCTGTGTTTTATTTTGTGATAAACAAGGCAGGCTGCTCGTCTAACAAAAGCAGTTTTATTGATGCTGCGAGGAAGAGCGAGCTGCAGACTGCTCAGATAATGGAGCTGTAGGATGGGAAGCTGTGCTATCAATAGGCACATTGCTTCCTCCTTGTGAAGAGTTATGAATTATTACTGTGAGCTCACCCGTTCTGACTACTGACTGCATAAAACAAGGGGCTCTTGTCTGTCTAAGACCCTGAACATGCTGCAGTTATATCATTCCAATCTGTGATGATTGCTCCATGACCAAAAATGACTTCACTATCACATCATATAGGAATGTGGGTGTGGTATAGAGGTGCTTTATCAACTTTTAATCTTGTACATGGCTTTATCTGATGGACCACCCCAAAACCTAAAGCAGGAAACACACGGCTAGATATTGGAACCATTCAAGGTGCTCTGCAGCAGCGTGAGGAGCTGGAGACTCAGCACTGCAAAGCAACCGACATCGACCATGGTTTACAGTCATGTCCGATATCCCTGTTTTTGAGCAGGATTGATTGGTCCTGCTCGAAAACAGGGATGGCCGCATATGATATGAGCCAGATAAATGGTTGTGAGTGTGCACAGCGCTTGAAGCAACCATCGATCTGGCCCATATCTACACGTGCGTTTACAGCTTAAGGGCTCTTTCGGCCTAATAGCCAAGAAGTGCATTGTGATATATGGTCCACGAAACTGAATGAATGGATGAATCTTGCAAGAAAGCCAGGTTTCAGTTTTGTACAATCTGCTTTTCGGTTATAATGGCACCGTAAGGCAAAACCACACAGGTTTCAGAATCATAATGCACTTTTCTAGTATACAATGGTATCTTTCTTTTTGTTGATGCAAAAAAATCACTTTAATGACACCCCCCTCCACCCACAGGTGGTCTTTATCTGTCTTTAATTTACCTTGCTCTACTTATATGTGGAAAGAAGAAGATCCCTGAAAGCTCTAAAGGTGCCCATACACGCTTAGATATGGGCCAGATCGATGGGCACTTCGATCACCGTGCGCACACACAGCCATCTATCTAGTGCATATCCAATTTGGCCATCCCTGTCTTTGAGCCGGATCAATCAATCCCGCTCGAAAACAGGGTTATCAGACATGACCGTAAATAACGGCCGATGTCCATTGCTTTGTAAAAGTAATGGCCGGCACACAAGGCATGTCATCACGTTGCAGCAAACCCCTAAGCTATCAAGGGACAATCTGCCCGTTTATGGGAAGCTTAAGGTGTAAGACCCATGCTCAAGATGGGCAGTGTTTGATTCCTGAACAACCGATCACCACAAACGCTCACGGCGGTCGATTGTTTTTGGAAATCAAACAAAAAATCAGCCCATAAATGGCCGGCTTAAGGCCACAGCTGGTATGCAACACTTTTACACTGCTGCATGCTATGGAACAATCCAAAGGTTAAAATGTCTCCCTACTGTCTGTCTCAGAAATATTACCAATGTTCTGTGTTAATTACCTTATATACTCGAATATTAGCCAAATTTTTCAGCACCTAAACTGTGCTTAAAAAATGAAATTCGGCTTATATTCGAGTAAAAAAATTTAAAATCGCGGCATTTTGTAAGTGGACAAAATTTGCAGGAGATGTAGAAAAGGGTTGTGGGAGCATATGTAGTTTTTGCATTAATTAGGTTCAAAGTCAAGTCAAATTTGAACTTATTTTGTGCAAAAACTTGATATGCTAGAGCATGGGTCTCCAAACTACGGCCCCCGGGCCACATGCGGCCCGCAGAGGAGTCTGATCTGGCCCGCCAGCAGTGAGCGCAGTTCGGCCGCTAAGTTACCTGCCTGCATATTCACTCAGTGTCACGGCTTCCTCAGGGATGACGTCAACCGCCTCCGCCCACGGCACGCTGTGTGCTGGGAGGGGTGGGCGTGGGGGGAGGGTGTTGGGAGGGACACTGATGCGCCCATGTGCCTGGCGATGACGTCGTTGGAGGGCGCCGGCCCTCCAGCTCTCTGAGGGACCGTGATCCGGCCCCCACTTTAAAAAGTTTGAGGACCCCTGTGCTAGAGCAATAATATTTTCTTTACAATGTTCCCACATCCCTTCTCTACATCTCCAGCACTTCTAGTGATATCATGTTCAGAGGCTTTGTAATTAACTCACAAATCTGCTGAATTAAATAATTACACCTCATAACAAAAGTACATTTGCTGTGTGTTTCTGTGCCTTAGTTGCTGCATTTCCCTCCCTCGGCTTATACTCGAGTCATTCAGTTTTTCCAGATTTTTTTTCTAAAATTGGGTAGCTCGGCTTATATTGGGGTCGGCTTATACTTGAGTATATGCGGTAACATAAAATTTATATTTTAAAGGTATTCTACAATATACAGACCCCCTATCTACTTCAGAGGAACTCACATGACTAGACTCCAAGAGTAAATGTGGGCAAGCACAGGTGAATACACTTTCAATCGATGAACCTTTGAGCGCAACGTGATGACTTCACAATGCTGTACTTGAAAGTTCATCCCCATCCAAAGTAATGGCAAATGAACAGGGATTTACCAGCATGTTGATTCCCTGTTCGACTGAGCTTTCTTGAAGCGGGATTATTTAGAAAGGGTGGGCACAATTGATTCCTCAATAATCGATCACTGCGAATACGCACAGCGGTCGATTGTTCGGGAATCGATTAGAAAATCGACCCGTGTATGGCCACCTTTAGTCAGATACTTTTTGAGTCTGTTAATGAATTGGGTTCTCTAGGACTAATGTTCAATTGGTTGTTGTAGGCAAGTTGCCCACATAGAGATTACAGGATGAACTAAAACATGAATGAAGTATTAATATTACCAGTTTAACAAGTCTTACCAAAGTGGCAGCAGCAGATTTCTCTTGATCCAACTCAATCTTCAGCTGCTCCTGAGCAACAGATAACTGTAATAAAAAAAAAACTTTTATAATTGATTACTTAATAATTTTTTTAAAACATGATATGTAACATGATATCCCATCTACTCCATTGTACCTATGTTTTATGCAAAGCCTACCAGCACTGAGGTCCTAGCCAAAATATCTGTTTCTATTCCTCTTCCAATTCTAAAAATTTTCAGCAGGAAAACTTATCCCATACAGAAAGAAAAATACAAATTGGTTGACACCAAGTAAACCCACTAGGGGTGGCTAGTCCCCGAAACCTTTAAGGCAACGTAAAATACATTGAGATTGTTCATAAAAAAGCATTTCCATCATGTTTAAAATGTCCCAATGGATCAAGACAAAGTGCTCAATGGAGTGGTCAATGCCCCTAGATATAGGGGAGAAAGAACATATAGGTACTGGTAGGTACCCTCCCCATGTCCTCAAGATTCTCTAGGGTGGGGGATGTTACATACCTGTACTTATATGTTCTATTTCCCCTATATATAGGGTCATTGACCACTGCAAAGAGCACTTTACCTTGGTCCATTGAGACATTTTAAACATGGATACTCGTCGAGAGGGAATGTGTCGACAATACTACCCTGTTTCCCCTAGGATAAGCCATTCCCATCAAATAAGCCACCCCTTGATTTTTGCCCAAAACTTTTAAATAAGCCACCCCCCGCAAATAAGCCACCCACCAATACCTGCCCCTGTCCGAATCTCCCATTCGGGTGGTACAATGGGTAACCGTGTGACTCCGCCAGGGCTGGCTGCAGTGCAGGAAGGACAAACAAGCTGCTGATCCCTGCCGTACCGGAGTCTGTTACCCGGCCGTACCGGTAGAACCCAAAAATAGTGAATCAGTGAAGGGGACAATGATTGGAACAGAGTGATCAAAGGGGACAATGTATGGCACAGAGTGAACAGAAGGGGACAATGTTTGGCACAGAGTGATCAAAGGGGACAATGATTGGCACAGAGTGATCAGAAGGGGACAATGAATGGCACAGAGTGATCAAAGGGGACAATGAATGGTACAGAGTGATCAAAGGGGACAATGAATGGCACAGAGTAATCAGAAGGGGACAATTATTGGCACAGAGTGACCAGAAGGGGACAATGAATGGCACACATCACATGAGTGATCAGAATAAGACATCCCCCTGAAAATAAGACCTAGGGGGTCCATTGCGACCGGTCCTATTATAATCAGTGCTGTTTAACTCAATCGGTGATGTGTGATTTTAAGACATTTTAATATATGTAATAAAAAAATTAACACTGAACAATCTCAGTGACCCAATCTAGTCTTTTACATTACCTTAAAAGTCCTGGGGACTAGCCACCAGCGACCGCCCGCTGAAAGTGACATTAGGCGTCCTCCTCCGGAAGATCTTTGTGTTTTTGCCTGATTAACCTGTCATGGGAGCTCTGAAGCCCCCCCAAGTTATCTCTCTTTTTTCATGTCATTGCGATACTTGGACAGACACTTCCTTTTATAGGGTACAACACCTCATAACTGTATGGAATAGATACTGCTCAACTTTGCATAGGGACCCGCGGTCAACATCCAAAGCAATGGACATTAAACGTGATTTAGGGTCATATCCGATAACCCTGTTTTCGAGAGGCATTGATTGATGCCGCTGGAAGACAGGGATAGGTGCATTAGATATGCGCTAGATAGATTGACGTGAGTGCGCACGGCGTTTGAGGCGGCCATCGAGCTAGCGCCTATCTATGCGTGTATGGGCACCTTAATGTTCTACGACTGAAATACCAGTTTTTGCGGGCTGACCCTTTAATTAAAATAAATAAATACATTCTATTAAGTGCCAATGAAAGCAAGACCCTTTTCTAGGAAGCACTTTGAAATCAGAAGTCAGCCTAAGCCCCCATACACCTTACGATCTTACCATATAATTTCTGTACAATCAGCTTTTGTTCTACCAAAACCATGTAATATGAGGACCTTTCTAAACCTTCCAATCACATATATTCTATCAGGGAGGACCCGGCACTACAAAGCAGTGACATATACCTTCCAATCACTATGTATTCTATCAGGGAGGACCCGGCACTACATAGCAGTGATATATACCTTCCAATCACTATGTATTCTATCAGGGAGGGCCTGGCACTACATAGCAGTGATATATACCTTCCAATCACTGTATTCTATCAGGGAGGACCCGGCACTACATAGCAGTGATATATACCTTCTAATCACTATGTATTCTATCAGGGAGGACCCGGCACTACATAGCGGTGATATATACCTTCCAATCACATGTATTCTATCAGGGAGGACCCGGCACTACTTAGTTGTTGGTAGATCTAATGGAAATTGTATGAAGTGATCTAAATGTGTATGGGGGACTTAATAACGGAGCTCTGAGCAATTAGTAAATTGTTGTGTACTTTCTAGTAAATTGCCCCTTCCAGCTGAATCAAAACGGATTAAAGCCCCCCATACACGTCTAGATTTTCTGTTCAATCAACTTAAAAAGATACATTTTTTGGAGGACTTTTTAAGGATCGACTGAAAGTGTAATCAATTTCATTACAACCAATTAAAATTTCCCAGCATGTCCAACCATTTTCCGATCAATTATTTTTCCAATTTTAATTGTTTTAGGTTGATCTAACCATGTGAGCTGCCATAGATTTTCAATCAATCAACAAAAAATTAATTGAATTAAGTTTTGATTAATCCAGACGTGTATGGGGGCCTTAAGTCTCCCACATTTGTTGGAGCTACTAAATGATAGCACATTGCTAAGTATGTAATAATCTCATTTAATAAGCTGTTTTCTAGCTGACCACATAAGGTGGCCGCAGTCAGCCCTGTGATAAGCCAGCTCTCTATGTACTGCACTTTGATAGGCCGCTTGTCAACTTTTCATCCCCTTCAAATAAGCCATCAATCTGAACATACAAAACGGTTTTGTTCGCTGGTCCTTTTTTTGGGGCTGATTTGTGAGATAATGCTACAGGCTGGCTATTAACATACGTAAAAAAGCCATCACTTAGTGTCAAAAGTCACACCTTCTCAATAGTTCTTTGGTCCTCTTCCATTCTCACTTTCATGGCGCCCACATCCTGATCTGAAACAAAAGAACAAAATAGCAGAGCGTGAAATCTCATTCCTATGGCCGGGCATTGAAAGCTTGCCGCGGAGGTCAGGAGAGAAGACCCCGGTCAGTTCTCAGTGGCCGAGTGTCCTGGCATCACTCTGACCCTCACAACTGCCCTTGACATTCGAGGTCTTTTCCCTGCTGTTCGGCCGGCTGCTTGCAGGGAAATTAAGAAGTAAGTTCATGAGCCAAGTGTGGCTTGGAGGACCTCCTGCTTTTCATCAATACCAATACTGGACATCCTCGCTGTTAGTCACAGCATATACGAAGGGCTTTAGCAGGTGGTTCTCCGGAGCTGAATAGCTCTGCCATGAAAAGATAAGAAGCCCCATTAAGTCATATGACAAACATGTGGGCAGAATATGGTTCTTGTCCCATTTCACAGATTAATGATCCCATCTGACAAGAGTCAGTAATATAAATCCTAATTGTTTTATGAGGGTAGTATTATCAGAGTAACATCACCAAAGCTGAAAGCTGGGCCTGTAAGTACTGGGTCTGAACTAAGGATTAGAGCATGATTGGAAAACTCAGGGGTGTCACACTCAAACACAATTCAAAACTTGGACAAAGTCACTGAAAAATATCTACAACTGTGGTTGTTTTTCCTTCTTTCCACATGGAAAAAAACTTCACTTTTGTTTAAACATTTAAACCTAAAAAGGGCTCAACAAATGAAATTCAGCTTATATTCGGGTCAGGAAATGAAAATCGCGGCATTTTATAAGTGGACTTTAATAGTGAATTGCAAAGCCCCCAAACATGCAGGAGATGTAGAAAAGGGTCGTGGAAACATTTGAAATTTTTTATTTGCTCTAGCATATGGAGTTTTTGCATAAATTATGTTCAAAGTCAACTCAAATCTGAACTTATGCAAAACCTTCATATGCTAGAACAGTGGTTCCCAAACTAGGGGGTGCAAAGGTATTCCAGGGGATCTGTGGTTGCTGCAGTTGGTCAGGTCTAGACAACAGAATGTGCTCCAAGAATGAGGTCAGCCGACTACCTGACTATACTGAATGACCAGGTTATTCCATCAATGGATCTTTTCTTCCCTGATGGCACGGGCATATTCCAAGATGACAATGCCAGGATTCATCGGATTGTGAAAGAGTGGTTCAGCAAGCATAAGACATCATTGTCACACATGGATTGTCCACCACAGAGTCCAGATCTTAACCCCATTGAGAATCTGTGGGATGTGCTGGAGAAGGCTTTGCACAGCGGCCAGACTCTGCCATCATCAATGCAAGATCTTGGTGACAAATGAATGCCGCACTGGATAGAAATAAATCTTGTGACATTGCAGAAGCTTAACCAAACAATGCCACAGCGAATGCGTGCACTAATCAAAGCTAAAGGCGGTCCAACTAAATATTTGAGTGAATGACCTTTTTATTCAGTGTATATTAACAGGGGCCAAATTTTATTTCCTGTGTACACATATCGGTAACCCCAAGCTACACACCTTCACACTGGTAGCTGGATTCACCAAGGTGGGGCGGCTGGCTAGGCATAGGCATCCTAGGTTCTCATTGATGATTGATGATCAGGAATGTGCAGGGGGTGAGATTTGGCATGGCCCTGTAATCTTTTTAAGCTTCCCTTACACTTTTTATAAAAACAAATTTGCCCAAACACCGTTCTTCCAAGATCAATCGACTGGTTCCATGTAACCAGTTATAAGTGGGAGATCAGATTCCATGTCGTACAGCAACAGGTAGGATATTTAGCATTTAACCTCCCTAGCGCACCACCCATATCACGCCGTTTACAACGGCGCGATATGGGCGATCAAGGCACCCCGCCGGAGCTCTACGCGCAGCTGTTGTCATTACTGACAACAGCTGCGCGGGAGAGAAAGCCGGCGCTCCTCCATTAACATGGAGGTCTATGGCGCCTGCCCCCCCCGCCCCCTTCCGCGTCACCGTGACGTCACCCGTGAAAAATCGCCGCAGCTTTCCGGGGAGGCATAAAGTCTCCCCGTCGGCGGCTTCCCGGGCGGTTGAGGCGAGCCTAAAGCTCGGACGAGCTAGGCTCGTCTCAACCGCTAGGGAGGTTAAATAAAAAATTATTTATACTGCATTTATGAGACCAGCATCTCTATTCAGGACACTTGGCCAATGCTATGGCTATGTGATGTCTGTTGATGTGGACTAATACAAGGAAACTGAGCTGGTTGACTTTGCCCGACCACCATTTTACCAAGATCCTTTGGTAGGATCCATGTGGCCAGCCATTGGTGGGAACCCAGACTCCACTTACCACAGCAACAGGTATGGTATTCAGCATTTTAAAAAATATTATACATGCATCTTATTGGGATTTAAATGAATGATGCAATAAATGTGTCTAACAAACAATATCTACCCTGTTTCCCCTGAAAATAAGGCACCCTTACATTTTTGCCTTATGCTGAAATATAATGCATCCCCCTGAAAATAAGGCACCCCAAAAATACGGTACTGTAACTCTGGACAGGGGGGATCAGGGGGGGCAATCCCAATGACAAAGGAGGATCAGAAGGGGTTACTAAAATGGTAACCCCCCCCCCCCCCCCCCCCCCCCTCCGTGTCTCCTGTGCCATTTTGATTCCCCGCTCTGAGTCATTTTAAGTGATCCCCCCCAACCCTGATACCCCAGTGCCGTATTCTTCTTCATGGAAAAATAAGACATCTCCCGAAAATCAGACGTAGGGCATCTTTGGGAGCAAAAATTAATATAAGACACGGTCTTATTTTTGGGGAAACACGATAGGGTTTTGAGCAATAAAATACTTTGTGACTTACCACAAAGTTCTATATCTGGTGCAAAGGCTCCCAAACACGGGTGGATTTTTCACTCGATTTTTGACCGATCGCATTCATGAGATGGATCGGTGATCAATCGAGCTCTACCCACCCTGAACGATCGACCAAACAAAATCGACTACAAAGCGGATCTGACATGTTTGTTTTTTTCGGTGGATCCTTTGGCACGTTCCACGTTGGTGGACCCAAAGCCCTATAGAGCAGCCTTTCCGACTGATGGATTTTGTGGAAACGGCCATTTTGGAGATCGGGTCATGTCCAAATCGATCACAAATCGGATTTCCAAGGTGGTATGCCATCGATTCCTGATCCAATCAATCGCCGATTCCACGATCGCCTGGAATGATTGGATCGGGAATCGATCGGTGACAAATTGACCCGTGTATGGCTACCTTTATACAGAAGATACAACATGTCCATATGTCCAATCACCAACTCATGTGCATGGCTAGTATTAGCCGATTTGAAATTACAAAATGTATGTGACAGGAACCACAACGCACAATACTTTACCGCACTTTGTACCTAATGATTGGATGCGTTTGTCTTTCTCCTTCAGGACCAGCTCCAGCTGGAGGACCTTGTCCTGCAGAGCGTCCATCTCTCCTCTCATCTCCTTGTTTTCCTCCAGCAGCCGCTCTTTCTCCGGGTCATCTTCTGATTGGTAAACGATCTGCAATATTACAGACTCTTTTTATCTTAAAATGCAAGGAAACAAAAGGGCTTTTCTAGCATGCTGCTGAGCTGTAATAATTATCCAGGATGCTCGTCATATTGTTTCATGCATACTGCTGCATATTTAAAATATGAATAGGGAAAAGAGGACGAAGGGGCGAGGGAGAGAGAGAGAAAAAAGGGAGTTCTTGAAAGCCTCGAGTACATTAAATACAAAGACTATAAACACATGGGGGTATTTTTTATTGACAGGGATAATGCCTATCATACTGTTTTGCATGGCCTCATCATTCAGGTCAATTTATTATGGAGGCTGAGTCCAGGACGGCAGCTGGGCCTAGCACACCCACACTTCCCCTATGAAGGTTTTTTATTTAGGAAAATATAGGCTGTAACTAGGGTAAAGCTGGGAGTTTTGTGGTGCGGGCAGCGCTGGGGGGTTGTGAAGTGCTCTTGTAGGGAGGGGGGCTTGTTGTCTTTGTAACGTTCCTCTGTGACAGCGAAGCCGGTGTCACAAGGAGCACATCACATGTCAAAGCACTGAAGTTTTCAGCCTGGAAGCCGCATGGAGTCCATCAGGCCCACTGATCGCAGCACAGTTGGCTCTCTCCTTGGTCCTGCTGCATCCACCCGCAGGTCATTCATATTCTGAACATTAACGTGGCTTTGCATGCTTGTCACACAGAGGGCCGTGCAGGCGTCTTGTGCTATTGAGCCCTTTCCCTTTAAATCTCTGGGCCAACGGTGACTACCTTGTAAGGCGGCTTCGGGATAACGCCCAACAAAGGCTTTTAAAGTTATCATTTTCAGAAAGCAAGGCCATTTGCATTTTTATTATGCATGCTCCCTTTTGTTTAAACCTTGCCACTTGCATTATTGAAAAGTCTTTTAGGAAGGCAGCCGAGGCTTATTGCTACTGATAACATTCATGTGTCTGATTCAAAGGCTTGCCGAGCGTTTGAAGATCCCCGGATGATGGCTGTCTAGACTTAAAACATATATACTGTAAATATGCAACAAATACACAAACACATAAAACAAAGTTTCACTAAGTAGGCCCGGAACAGTATGCTGCCCCATGAGTACGATAAATAAGGCCTGCCATACACGTACCGATAATATTTACGATCGATAAAAACAGATAGATGAATTCCGATGTTGTAATGCAGTGGTGGGCAATTGAGTTGATATGGAGGGCCACAAGTGCGGCCCTTGGCATCTTTTTCAATCTATACCGACTTGTATAGGCATTTTGTAATGTGGGAATAACAACAGGCATAGCTAGAAGACATTATTTTGCATTTTTAAAGAACAAAACTTATTTTAAATTATACTTCAAGCATTGGGTAACACTGTAGTGTGGTAATGCACATTTTGATTCAAAGGTTATGTGATGCAATATGAGTTCCTATGCCCTATGCATGAACAGTTAAGCCCCCCATACACCTTTAGATCACTCTGTACAATTTCTTTTAGATCTACCAACAACTATGTAGTGGTGGGTCCTCCCTGATAGAATACATAGTGATGTACAACAAGTTGATTGTACAGAAATTGTATGGTAGGATTGTAAGGTGTTTGGGGAGCTTAAGGTTTCGGGGGCCTCAAGTGGAGGACTGAGGGGGGCTGCTGAAGTTTCCCCAAAGGGCCACATGCGGCCCCCGGGGCGCGGGTTGGGCACCTAGGTTGTAATGGTTTATCGATCGTAATTTTTGCTAAAATGGTATCACATAGGAAAAGCGATTTTAAATCGTTTTTTCCAGTTTTGATCGGAAATGTCATTGAAAATAATCCTTAATTCTCGGACGATGTGCTTTCCAATGGGAAGTGATGTAGAGGGTATGGAAAGGAGCGGACAGGATAGTGTATAAATAGGTGGTGGCAATACATGTCATTGGTTAAAGGTTAGAAATCACCCCAAAATGCATCATATCCAGCAGTAGTTAAAAACAGTATTTTAGAAACTAACAAAATGTAAACCATTACTAAATTATTATAATACAATCATAACAGCAATTCAAAACATTGCAAATGGTTATTTCATATATCATTTTCACAAACACTCAAAAAAGAACTTTGGTTGTTATGATGAATCCATCCGGTCACCAGCTGCAACATGCCGGAACCGGAAGTTTCAATATGCTAATAAGCATCATCCGCATGAATCCGGTCTGGAAACCACAAAACACTTGCCCGATGTTCACAGACCAATATAACATTTTCTACTTGTCCGATCACTTTCCGATCAAAAATTTCACCAATTTCGTCGTACCATGTGGACCTGCACAGATATTATGCCGATTAACTACTAACATTGGTGGGATTTTATCGATCGTAAATATTATCGGTACGTGTATGGCAGGCTTTAGTAATAATAGTTAATTGTGGGGTAAACAATAGGCAACAATTTTACAGTATTAACTTCTCTAAAACTGATTACAAATTGTTGCTATGGTTACTGAAGTTTGTTTTGTTTTGTAGGCCCGAATAACTATGAATGGCATAGCCAGCATCTCTTACCAATGTGTTCTCAAACACGCAACAGCTGATGTAAGAAAAAATCACAAAGAATTAAAAGAAGAGAAAAAATGGGGCCGTTAATCACAGCAATTAATCAAGTTCCATCAGTCAAATGAGGCAAGAAATCGAACCGGTTGCTATGGTAACTGTTTCATCTATTTACCTGTAATAGTTGACTTTCTGGTACCCAAACAAACACTTAATCTAGATATTTCTGGCTATGTAATAAATATGTTATAGAATAACAGCTGGTGACCATCCAAAACCACCACAATTTAAATGTGCCAAGTACAGAGTAAATAAACAGAAATGGACGTATCCAGCCACAAAGTGAGGGGGGCAAACAAATCAAAACTATTGTTTTAGGCGTCAAAACATTAATAATTTAAAAGGCTAAAAATTTATATTTCTTTATTTCATTAGAAATATATACATAAATTAATAAAAAAAAATAAAAACATCATATAGCTCCATGTTAAGGCAGTGATATGTACAGCATAGTTCAAAGTAATGCAAAAATCGGTTGCGCCACCCTATCTTTGAGCGATATCAATCGATCCCGCTCCAAGACATCTCGATCGAACCAACACTATGGTAAATCCCCCCATAGATTCCCGTTAAATTAATAAATGTTCAAGCACAGTGTGGTGACGGCACTCGAGTGGGTCATCGATTGAACAGGTATCGATCCGTGGAGACCTTTGACGATCCAACACAGACTTCTCCAATGGTTCTCTGGACTACCTGGTGCCGGGAACACATCCAGTGCGTCTCCACCTCTTCCAGCCCAAAACATGTAAAACATGGGAGCAAATTCAAAACAACCCAACTGATGCTGCTCTTCCCACTGGTGCATTGTATGTAACTGTATTTCAGGTAAGATTTAGACTTTTTATCCCATGAAGGTATATATCACTGCTATGTAGTGCCGGGTCCTCCCTGATAGAATACATAGTGATTGGAAGGTATATATCACTGCTATGTAGTGCCGGGTCCTCCCTGATAGAATACACAGTGATTGGAAGGTTTAGAAAGGTCCTCATATTACATGGTTTTTGTAGAACAAAAGTTGATTGTAAAGAAATTGTATGGTAGGACTTTAAGGTGTTTGGGGAGCTTTAGGTTTCGGGGGCCTCAAGTGGAGTAACTGTATTTCAGGTAAGATTAAGACTTTTTATCCCATGAGTTAGGGGCTTGAGATCCAGAGCAGTTAACACTATAGCTGGTGGTGTATGATTAGTTGTTACTACACTTTAAAGCAAGCCATACACGTGTCGGATTCCATGGCCAATTGATCACTCACCCGATCGATTCTGCCGGGAATCGCAGGTGTGATCAATCGGCCAATTAAGAGTATCCATCGCTGCATACCACCTTGTCCAACGGATTCCGGGACGATTCCGTGTCCGATTGTCCACCTCACAAATGGCAACTCCCCCTGATCTGGGCAGAATCAATCTGATGGAACCAACATGTTGGTTCTCTGTCGGATCCGATTCTGGGCCCCTGAACGATCGGACCTGATCGATTGGACAAGGTGGGCTGCATGCGATTCCGGCACGATCATTTGGCGTGCACGCGCCCGGAATCGATCGTGCCGGAATCCGGTGGGAATCCGACACGTGTATGGGGGCCTTAAGAGGTGTTTAGATCAGGAACAGGACACGCAGGGTCTTCCTATTCATTTTTCTGAGAGGCCTCAGTGATGTAGAGTGTTATTAATGGGATAACATCATCCCATGATGATGATTGAATAGGCATAACAAAAGGGTGGTGTTGGTACCAAATTGTAATTAACTCATATGTGCCACACCCTGAAAAAATTAAATTTTGAGGGGTAAAACCCTCCAAGGGCTTAACTCACCTAAATTTATAAATTGGAATCAAGCCCTTGGAGTCTTTTACCCCATGATGATGATTGGTTGATGAAGATTGATGAGCAGCACAGGCAATATTCGTATTCACAAAATATCGAACATTTTCTACTATTCATAGTAAATTCGAGAATTTGTGTCCATGACACATTCCTGTAAATTTGATCTCCAGTCATTATTACCTTCATTGCGCAAATCAGCACTTGCACATGTGCATGTTGTGAACACAATCCACGGTATTTCTGGGTACCAATGTACAAAATCTTAAATATGTGTAATTATGAAGATATAGCACTATATTTGTGTTTTCGCAAATTCTTGAAGTGCCGATATTCACGATAAAAACTTGCGATTAGAATATTAGAAATCTGCACCATTGCCTACATTTTGTATATATTTTTGTGTGTATGTTGCACTCAAAGTGGGTAGAAACTGCAAAATAACAAAGATAGAAGTGAGTTTGTAGATGATATTTCTAGACAGAAGGTGGGTATTGTATCGAGAGCTGCTTTGATATATCTATAGCTACTGGGCTATTAATAATCATTGCTTTCAAGGTATCCCTACACATTAAAAATGTGATTTCAATATGAAGGAAGCAGTGTGAATTTTGTTCAGGTTGATGCAGATTAGATAATAGGTAAGGCTGTAAGCTGGCCATACATGGTTTGATATTTCCGATCGATCAACTTAAAATGATCAATTCCTGCCCACCTGGTACAAATGACTAAAAGCAAAATCAATCATAATATCATACAATTTAAGTAGATCGTAGAAGTATCTGACGGGTTTTCTAGGTATTTCGATCGATTTACGATCGAATGGAGTAATACGTTCGTATTACTATCATAATAAGAACAATTGCCATATGAACGATCATAATAGAAACAATAAAATATGCCTGTGCTCCATTGTACAATTGCAAATCAATCCTATACAAATTACACTGTGGTAGTATGATCATTCGATATTCACCGATAGATTGCCATTCGATACATACAAGGCTTTCGAAAATGGCAATCGACTGAGCAAAAGTCGACCCTTATATAGCTAGCTTAGTGGC
Source organism: Ptychadena robeensis (assembly GCA_036250615.1). NCBI lineage: Eukaryota > Metazoa > Chordata > Amphibia > Anura > Ptychadenidae > Ptychadena > Ptychadena robeensis. The sequence goes on along the minus strand of CM070036.1, from coordinate 142,264,019 downwards.
TTGTTTACACTAGTGCTCCCATTGAAACTCATTTGTCAATTTCCATTTCAATTCCATCATATTACATCTGCGTTTTGCATTTGAGTTTTTGAACAAATCAATAAAAAAAGGAAGAATGAATAAAAAATGCATACAGCGGTAAGATTTTAAAAACGCACGTGGATACGCTGCGCTTTTAAAAACACAAAGCATGCAGTGTGAATGGTAACATTGGTTGTCTATGTAAAAATGCGTGCGGTAAAAAACACAACGCATATAGCAGTGGTGGGCAACCAAGTTGATATGTAGGGCTACAAGTGCGGCCCTCTGCATTACCAAAGGGCCACACATAATATCGATCCAGACACTAGCCCTGTTCACATATCTCAGCAGGCGGTGGACCAGATCCCGTTAGGCAGTCAAAACTCGACAGCACCCACTCCCCCATCTGCCCCTGGGTGCAACGCTCATATGTAGACCCTGATCGACATTGCCAATTTTACTGGTGTAGGAGCGCTAAAGTTGATAAGGAAAGCTGGGTCAGCGTGTGACCACTTCACAGGTGAGTTGCTATGCCCTATGCATTAACAGTTCAGTTTTGGGGGCCGCATGTGGACGACCAAGGGGGCCGCCCAACACTGCCCAAAGGGCCGCATGCGGCCCCCGGGCCGCAGGTTGGGCACCTAGGGCATATAGTATGAAAAGGACCCTTAATAGTCGAAAAAAGGCACCATGTATAAAAGTTGAAAATGGCAATCGACCGAGCAAAAGTCGACCCTTATATAGCTAGCTTAAGGGCTTGTTTCCACTAGTGCGATCGCGCGCGGATGGGAGCTAATCAGGGGCGGTCTGCCGCCGATCGCGTTCCCTAGTGAAAAATCGCGTCCATTGACATGAATGTACGCAGTAAAAAAATCGCATCCCCAGTGAATAGAGATGTGTTTTTTTACCGCGTCCATTCCTTTTTTTATGGGCGCGATCACTGGTGATCGGGGGGGTGATCAGGAAAATGTGTCAAATCGCATGCAAGCTCGTGTCCGATCGAAGTGCAAACGCGGGGGGGATCGATTAAAAACGCGTCCATCCACAGCCGATCGCTCTAATGGAAACAAGCCCTGATACTAACCATATTTTTGTATCTGTTTTTCTTACGTACCCCAATCTGTCAAAAATGTTAAAAAAATTCCAAAAAGATTTTGGGAAAAAAGATTCTCATGAGACTGATTGCAACAATCCTACTGGCTTCAGGCCGGGAATGTGGACAGCGTATAAAAGCATACAATGACGCGACCATGAGGGATACCCCGCATAGCTATAGAAATATATAGGTAATTTTGTGTATGTTAAACATGGCGATTCTTGAGGACAGGTGCACTTCAAAGACTTGGCGACACGTACAGATTCCACACAATCACAATGCATGGATCTGGTGGGAAAAGAGAACTTGGCTCACAAAAGCATACTGCGTGAATGGGACTACAAGCATAAAGTGTACTTTCCTCAATGGTCGCTACACTCATTTGCATGACTTTATTGAGGAGTGGAAGTGATCGTCCCATGAGGCATCATGAGAACCTATTCTCGATGGCACAATCCCAGCGGGGGCATAGAGGAACATGCTTCTGGCCCACAACTTTATGATGCCCATTGAAAAAAAAAAACTAAAAGTCATTTATTGGTAAATGATGCCGCTCAGTACACGAGACAAACAAACATGCGTCGCTTCAGTCTAGAGCTCTCGTGATTGATGTGTCTGAAGGAAAAACTGTTTTGTTGTCCTGTTCCAACCAATCAACTTCTTCCATTCAGGGCAATGGGGCTGTATGAGATAATGAGCCTTTCTCACCTTCAAATACACTGCATACAACCATTGAGTTGGGGAGAGGACTGCAGTGTATCTGGGGATCAAGATGTAGTAGTCTCAGTGCCCAATGGGTTCAGTAGCTCATTAAAGCAGTGTACAGATGTCTCGATATTCGGACTCTAGGCAAAGCAACGGACATCGGCCGCATTTAATGGTCATGTCCGATATGGCCGTTTTTGAGCGGGATGATTGGTCCCACTCGAAAACAGCAATAACAGCCATCGATCTGGCCCATATCTTCACGTCTGTACCCTGCTTTATTCATGTATCATCTACCACTACTGGGCGAAGATTGGACAACAAACAATTCATAGATGGGTGAAAAATAGGAGAATATCACAGACACAATCCCAGATCTTATGGAATCCCTGCCCAGAAGAAGCCTTTAATAAATCTGGACCACATCATACATGATATATATATATTACTTAAAAATTTTTTTTAGAAAAACATGATAAAACATGTTTGAGTGTCCAAGATAGTTCATATTCAAATATCTGTATTTGTGTCTGTATGGTACCACCCAATGCGTTTCGTCCCTCAATGGGCTCTTTTTGTTTTATGTCCTT